>CAUYON010209832.1:0-13833 GCA_963573935.1 Arctocebus calabarensis | reverse complement strand
GTCTCAAGCTGTCACCCTGGAGAGATTGCTGTGGCATCATAGCTCACAGCAACCTCCAATTCTGGGCTCAAGCGAGTCTCCTGCCTCTGCCTCCCAAGCAGCTGGGACCACAGGCGCCCGCCACAACACCCGGCCATTTTTTTTTTTTTTTTGGTTGCAGCCGTCATTGTTGTTTGGCGGGCCCAGGCTGGATTCGAACCCGCCAGCTCAGGTGTACATGGCTGGTGCCTTAGCCCGTTGAGCCACAGGCGCCGAGCCCTGAGAGGACTTCTCGAATACAGAAGTTTGAGGCTACAGTGAGCAGGAGAGGGACCCTACCTCTACTGAAAAACAAGAAAAAAGAGAGAGACAGAATTTGTGCTTGAGTTCCCACTCCTGGATCTATGTTTGGTATCCTAAATTTACTTTTCTCAGTAGAATGAGGTTAAAAGCCTGTCTTTATAAACTTTAGTTCAGGTGACCTTGGCTAACTTTTAAAGTCTTTTTTTCCCATCTCTTTGAAGTGAGCCAGGCCAGCCGAGATAAAGTAGGGCACATGACATTTGATGAGGTGCTCGACAGAGCCTGATTTACATCTGCTGGTCCAGAGAGAACCAGAAAATCTGGAATGATCATCTAGACACACTCAGTTCTACTCCTTTAGTCCTGGCATAGCTCATCAATAGGGTCAGATCACAGGTTAACAGGGCGAAAGTGAAGTCATGACTCAGTTTCTTCAACTGCAGAGTGGGGAAAATAACAACTAACTGAATAGTTGAATAAAGGTCCCATTTGTCAGCTCGGCACCTGTGGCTCAACGGGCTAAGGTGCCAGCCACGTACACCTGAGCTGGCGGGTTCGAATCCAGCCCAGGCCCACCAAACAGCAATGACAGCTGCAACCAAAAAATGGCCGGGTGTTGTGGCAGGTGCCTGTAGTCCCAGCTACTTGGGAGGCAGAGGCAGGAGACTTGCCTAAGCCCAGGAACTGGAGGTTGCTGTGAACTGTGATGCTACGGCACTCTATCCAGGGTGACAGCTTGAGGCTCTGTCTCAAAAAAAAGGTCCCATTTGTAAAGGATCTAGTCTACCTCCAATTCATTTTGCACTATAGTCACTAGACTTATTTTTCTAAAAGCCATGTCACTTCTCTATTCAAAACCCATTATAATAGCTTTTTACAGCAGCTCAGAAGAGAAGGCCTTCAACATACTCTTGCCATTCTATTTAGCTTCACCCAGTCTCTTTTCAACCTATATATCCTGTGATCTGGCCATCGCAAATCGCTTACAAGGCCAAACTGTATCAAGATGCTTCATGACTCTGTACTTTCACCCCATGCTGTTCCCTCCTTTACAATACCTTTCTCTCCTTTCCTTGGCTTCCTTTGAAACTCAGGTCAAGTATTACTTTCACTGAGATGCTATACTTAAACCAGAGATGTTGCATCCCTGTGTTCCCATAGTGCCACTAAGAACACCTTTTTCAGACTTGTGATGCTTCACTGTAATAATTTACTTATTTTTTTTCACTGTAATTATTTACTTAATACTGTATTTTCCCAGTAGAAAGTAAACTCATTGAAGCCAGGGACTATTTCTTATTAATCTCTGAATTCTCAGGGCCAAGCCTAATCAAGTACAAACAGATGTTTGGAACAAATACACCTAGTACATAAATGGCCACCTGCAAATGTTATTTTTTTCCTTTATGCCTTGTGAACTAGTTTATTACCATGTTGACTTGCTTTATGGTTCCAGGATGTGCTGACCAGAGAAGAATATCATGGTCTCCTTTGCAAGAATGGTTTTCACTGTAATTAATAAACTAGCATTCTAGATGACCAGATAGATTCTTGCACATGTGGCTAAAAGCTGTCCCTGGCGTGGTGTCTGTAGCTCAGAGGTTAGGGCATCAGCCACATACGCTGGGGCTGGTGGGTTCGAATCTAGCCCAAGTCTGCTAAAAACAACAATAACAACTAAAACAAAAAAATAGCCAGGCAGTGTGGTGGGTGCCTGTAGTCCCAGCTACTTGGGAGGCTAGGGCAAAAGAATTGCTTAAGCCTAAGAGTTTGAGGTTGCTGTGAGCTGTGACGCCACAACTCTCAACCGATGACATAATGAGACTGTCTCAAAACAAACATACAAAAAACCTGATGAATTTGCTTCAGCATCAGTTCTCAGATCTTTTGACCCCCACCAAGATACTAGGATTAAGTAATGCTCCCCACCGCCCAACTCTTTTTGAGAGTCTTACTCTGTTGCCCTGGCTAGAGTACAGTAGTGTCATCACAGCTCATTGCAACCTCAAACTGCTGAGCTCAAATGATCCTCCCACCTTGGTCTCCCTGAGTGCTATAATTACAGCCATGAGCCACTATGCCCAGCCAAATAATGAATGCCCTTTCTTAAGCAGCCAGTGAACCTCTTTCTTTTTGAAATTTCTTTAGTTACAAGAAGCACTAGTAAATTGTTATTAATCTTTTATACATAATAATGAAAAGAACACTTACCAGTTTGTGACCCTTGCCAGGATACCCGAACCCCCTAACTCTCCATTTTCATGAGCATAAAATGGGTCTAATACCTATCTCACTGGATTGCTGGGAGGTTCAAGTAAAATGTCTGAGAGAGCTTCTCACACAGTACTTGACAAAGAATAAGGGCTCAAACCAAAAGAGCTGAACCTGGCTGCTCACTTACCACTAACAGTTAGTGTTCTTGTTGATCTCTCCCCAAGTCTAGCCAGGTCCACATAGGCTGAGCCAATCCAGTTGTCCATCTGGTGGGGCCTCTCCACACTATCATTGCCATAAGCTCGCCACACTTGGATCTCTAGCCTCTCCTCCCTAAAGTACCAAAGAAGTGATGGACCTCTAGTGACTTCTGCTCTTTTGGATGCTTTGAAAGTAACCATGACCTGCTTTTTGTTTGCAGATTCCCTGGGCTTCTTGAGAGGGGTCCAAAAGGCTTCATGATCATATAGCTTATAACGAAGGTAGCAATATGTGTTCTTATGGATGCAGTTATGGCCAGCAAGCAGTACACAATGGATGGGCAGCCACAGCCTTGGGGTAGAGATGGTGACAGTGGCTGGTTTCTCTTCATCCATTTTGACAAGATCCTTTAGGCTATCCTCAAAGCTCCAGCCCAATAGCTCAGCAGCTTCCAATACCCGTTCTCTATCTCCAGGATGGGTGAAGGAAACCGAAAGCTCCAGGCCACCCACAATCTTCTGCATAAGCTCCAAGCTGTGAGATAAGCCCCGATCTTCTGGTAAAATGATAGGATACCATCCTATGATCCCTTATGGGAGGAAAAAAAGATTCTCAATTATTGTCTTAAAAATCAGAAAACTAACTTACTCTCTACCCCAGAGTTTCCATCATCCTGATTCAAGACAGAACAGAAAATGTACCCCTAGGCTCGGTAACCGTAGTTCAGTGGTTATGCCACCAGCCTATACAGAGGAAGGTGGGTTTGAAACCCACCCGGGCCTGCTAAAGAACGACAACTACAACAAAAAAATAGCCGGACTTTGTGGTGGGTGCCTATAGTCCCAGCTACTTGGGAGGCTGAGGCAAGAGAATCACTTGCTGTGACACCACAGCACTCTACTGAGGGTGACATAGTAAAACTGTCTCAAAAAAAAAAAAAAAAAAAAAAGAAAGGACAATGTACCCCTAGTGACAGTGTTTGTATATCATCTGACCATTGAGACACAATGAGATTAGATGGGAAGAACAAAGGCTAGGAGTTAGAAGACCTGAGTTCTTTGTTTGGCTCTGCCCCAAATTAGTGGTTTATTCTGGGTAAACCATTAATCTTTCACAGCTTCCACTCCTTACATAACAAGGGGGAACATAATGCTGATCTTGTCTACCACACAAATTTGTTATACTTATCAATCGAGATAATGGTTTACAAAGAGCTTTGAAGGACAAGTGCTTTAAAGATGTCAAGTTTATGGTACTATAAGTATGATGGAAAAGGCATGGAACAAAACTGTCCAGAGATCTAGGGTCTAGACCTAGGTCTTCCACCAAGAGAACTGCTACTTACAGAACATATACCAAGGACTAGACTTTAGATTTCAATAACAACTACTCTTTATTGAATATCTATTGTGTGAATCAGAAATTCTACACATATTTTTTCATTTAATTCCTCTGAAAACCCTATGAAGCTCTGAGGAGTAAATGGGAAAATAATCCCTATTTTACAGTAGAGAAAATGGAAGCTAAGAGACCTTCCCAAGTCATTAGAGCTGCCAAATGGTAAAGCTAAAATCTGAACCCAGGTCTAACTGACTCTGAAGTCTATGTCTGCTTAGTATAGGTTCACACTATCTTTTCTGAAGTAAGACCAGATTTGTTTCTGAATTTAGAATTCTTCAGAGTCTAGAATGGCAAAAGACTGTATAAATTGAATATTATGTAAGATTATTTATCAGGGGCATATAGATCAGGGTTTTAAAAATTTATTCCATAAAAGGCCACAGAGTCAATATTTTAGGCTTAGTAGGTCATATGGTCTCTGTTGCAACTATTCAATTATGCTGTTGTAGTAACAAAGTGCCATTGACAATATGTAAATTAATAGGCATGATGTGTTTAATAAAACTATAGGCTGGGAGTAGTGGCTCACACTTTTAATTCCAGCATTTGGAATGAGGCTGAGGTGGGTGAACTGAATGAGCTCACGAGTTTGAGACCAGCCTAAGCAAGTGTGAGACCCGTCTCTGAAAACTAGCTGGGTGTTGGGCAGTGCCTGTGGCTCAGTGAGTAGGGCACTGGCCTCATATACTGAGTGTGGCAGGTTCAAACCCGGCCCCGGCCAACCTGCAACAAAAAAATAGTCTGGTGGTGTGGCGGGCGCCTGTAGTCCCAACTACTCGGGAGGCTGAGGCAAGAGAATCGCCTGAGGTTGCTGTGAGCTGTGACGCCATTGCACTCTACCAAGGGCAACAAATTGAGACTCTGTCTCTAAAAATAAATAAATAGGCGGCACCCATTCCTCAGTGGGAAGGGTGCCAGCCACATATACCAAGGTTGGAGGAGGGTTTGAAGCTGGCCTGGGGCCTGCTGAAACAATAATGACAACTGCAACAACAACAACAACAACAACAACAACAAAAAGCGCTGGGCATAATGGCAGGCACCTGTAGTCCTAGGTACTTGGGAGCCTGAGGCAAGAGAATCACTTAAGCCCAAGAGTTCGAGGTTGCTGTGAGCTGTGACACCACAGAACTCTACCCAAGGCATCAGCTTTAGACTCTGTCTCAAAAAAAAAAAATATATATATATATAAATAAAGAAATAAAACTACATAAACAGGCAGTTGCCTAAGTTTCATGTCATTTGAGGTCAGACGTGGCTGTTAATAACAATTTTTTGTTTTTCAGAGATTTTTGGATTTCAAAAATATTTTCTGAGAAAGGTCTTTTTTTTGAGACAGAGCTTCAAGCTGTCACCCTGAGTAGAGTGCTGTAGCATCACAGCTGACAGCAACCTCAAACTCCTGGGCTCAAGTGATTCTCCTGCTTCTGTCTCCCAAATAGATGGAACTACAGACGCACGCCACATTGCCTGGCTATTTTTTGGTTGCAGTTGGCATTGTTGTTTGGCAGGCCCAGGCTGGATTTAAACCTATCAGTTCAGGTGTATGTGGCTGGTGCCTTAGCTGCTTGATCCACAGGAACCAAGAAAGGTCTTATTAATTATGCTTTAAAAATAAAAAGATTTAGGTTTATTAAGATCAGTTTAAATTTTAATTTGAGATTAAAAGGGTTACCTAAGGTTTATGCCTTCTGGACAGGTATTTTAATTTTTCTGGGCCTTTCTAGTTTTTGACTATAAAATAAGGAGGCTGAAATTTTTTTTTTTCTTTTTTCCACAGTTTTGGCTGGGGCCAAACTGAACCTGCCACCATGGCATATGGGGCTGGAGCTGTACTCCTTTGAGCCACCTAGGAGGCTGAAATTTTTGATCTCTAAAGTCCTTTGCTAGGGTGGTGCCTGTGGCTCAAGGAGTAGGGCAATGGCCCCATACACCGGAGGTGGCAGGTTGAAACCTGGCCCTCGCCAAAAGCTGCAAAAAAAAAAAAAAAAAAAAGGAAAGAAAGTTCCTTTCCTTAGCTTGGACAGTCTAAGAAGCTATGGCTTTAATAATTTCTTTTTTTTCTTTTAGGGTGTAAAAGTATGTTTATTTTGTATTTGAGGAGAGAGACATTGGGGGGGGGGGGTAGAGAGAGATAAGCAGCAGGGAGATGGTGTGATATCCCAAAGAAAGAAAAAGCTAGTAATTTCTCATCTCCAGGTGTTAGTTTTCCCAAAACCTAGTAGTTTTTTTTTTTTTTTTTTTTATTGTATCATAGCTGTGTACATTAATGAAATCATGGGAACCTAGTGGTTCTTAACATTTTTTGGTCAGAGATCTTTTGGCTCTAATGAGAGATACTATCCCTAGAAAAATGCATGAATGCATGTAGACACAAAATTTCACATCATTTCAGAATTTAAGAACTGGTGGGAATCTACCCAAAGGAAAAGAAGTCATTTTATAAAAAAGACACTTCCACCTATATGACTGCAGCACAATTCACAATTGCAAAGATATGGAACCAACCTAAGTGCTCACCAACCAGAGAGAGATAAAGAAAATCTGGTATATATGTATGTCATGGAATCAGCCAGTCATTAAAATTAATGAAATAATATCTTTTGCAGCAACTTGAAAGGAACTGGAGGCCATTAACCTAAGTGAAGTAACCAGGAACCAAAAACCAAATACCACATATTCTCACTTTTAAGTGGGAGCTGATCAATGGGCATATGTGGTCATGTCATACAGAGTGACACAATGGACACTGGAGACTCAGAAGTGGGGGAAGAAAAAGGGGAGAGTGGGATGAAAAATTACCTATTGCAGTGGGTGCCCATGCTCAGTGGTTAGGGTGCTGGCCACATGCACCTGGGCTGGTGGGTTTGAACCTGGCCCAGGCCTGCTAAACAAACAAAAAAATAGCTGGGCGTTGTGACAGGCACCTGTAGTCCTACCTACTAGGGAGGCTGAGGCAAGAGAATCGCTTGAGCCCAGGAGTTTGAGGTTGCTGTGAGCTATGACACCACAGCATTCTACCAACAGTGACAAAGTGAGACTCTAATTAAGAAAAAAAAAAAAAAAAAAGAAAGAAAAATTATTTATTGGGTACAATGTACACTATTCAGGTGATGGGTACATTAAACCTAAACTTCTCCACTATGCAATTCATCCATGTAAAAAATAAAAAAAAAAATCGTATCCCCTAAATCTATTAAAGTTAAAAACTGCTTAATTAGATGGTCCCTTTACCTCCATGATTCTGTAACTAAAGTTATTGGTTATACGTTCACATTACAATAACTCTGAATACAAAGACCAACGACATATCCCAAATGATCTGAAAGGTTTATATATATAAGGTTTATTTTTAAATCAAACTTATGTTTATTTCTTTAAAAATTTCTTTACTTATTTTTTAGTCCATGAGATATGGTCTTATGTTGTTGCCTAAACTAGAACGCAATGGCATTGTTATAGCCCACTGTAATCTTGGGCTCCTAGGTTCAAGTGATCCTCACGACTCAGCCTTCTGAGTAGCTGGGATTATGCCTCAACACCACTTTTTAAAAAATTTTTTTATAGAGGAGGGGCTCTTGCTATGCTGCCACAGCTAGTCTTAAACTCTTGGCCTCAAGTGATCCTCCCACCTTGACCTCCCAAAGTGCTGGGATTACAGGTATGAGCTACCTAATAGGGCTAATTTTTTTAATGCATGGCCCTAACAGGGCTAATTTTTTTTTTTTTTTTTTGTACGAAAGGTCTTTATTGGCAGGGGAAGCTGCAGAGCAGCATTAAGGAGGAGGGGAGAGAGAGAGAGAAACGAGGGCAGAGAGGAGAGGAGAGAGAAAAGGGCAATAGGGATAATTTCAATTTGTAGAGATGAGATTTCCCAGATGGTGCCTGTTTGCTGAGAAACTATATTACAAAAGGAAGGAAACTGAGGTGTCCTATGTATCTAGCCCTGTTGGATCTTTCACATGTATAATTATTTGGAATGCTTCCAAATAATCTTATAAAATAGATCTTATTATTTCCATTTATGTAATTGAGGGAAACTATGGATCTGAGAAATGAAATAATTTGTTCTAGATCACAAACAGTAAGTGACAGAAGTAAGACTGAATCCCATTTCAAGTTGTACAGACTTTTGTCTGGCAGGCACATATACATCACCAGTTTATCACAGTATTGGCTCAAATGTCAATTCACAACTAAATTGAAAGGTGTATGATAGAATTCTAGAAACTAGATTACACAATCCTAGGGAAGAAGGTGGGTGAGAAAACCAAAACTAACAATTACAGTATACCTACAATGTGTTAGGTACTTTTTATAACCAATTTCATCAATTATTACCTTATAGAACTTATCAGGATTAACTGTCTCTATCCATGAGACAAGAAAACTGGGGCTTAGAGGGTTCAAATCTCTTGGTTAAGATCATCCAGCCACTAGTAATTTTCAATACTTCCAGACTGCCTTGGGGTTGTATCTTTTCTTTTGGGCCTTTATCCAATACCATATTCCCTCTTTAATGAGATGAGAGTATAGCAAAAAATAATAGGTGAATTGGGATTTGATTTCAAGCCCTCCACTCACAGGACGTGTGGTTTTGGCAAATCACTTAATTTCTCCTAGCCTAAGTTTTGTTATCTGTTAAATGAAATGGCTGAAACAAGATCTGAGAAAATATTTTACAAAGTGCAGCTTGGCACCTGTAGCTCAGTGGCTAGTGCGCCAGCCACATACACCGGAGCTGGTGGGTTTGAACCCAGCCTGGGCCTGCCAAACAACAATGACAACTATAACCAAAAAATAGCTGGGCGTTGTGGTGGGCACCTGTAGTCCCAGCTACTAGGGAGGCTGAGGCAAGAGAATCGCTTAAGCCCAAGAGTTTGAGGTTGCTGTGAGTTATGATGCCACAGCACTCTACCAAGGGCAACACAGACTCTGTCTCAAAAACACACAAAAAAGAAAAGAAAATATTTTACAAAGTGCTATATAATATAATGGATATTTGCCATATTCTTCATCACGATTACCACCATCATCATCAACATCTTAGCTAGAGAAGGATAATAGTGCAATGTTTTGAGCCTCTTTGTTTTATTAGCAGAACTTTGGAATGACGAGGAGAAGACTTAAAATGCTTTTAAGAAAACCATTGAGGTAGCTGAGAAAGTTCAGAAGCTATGTTAAAGGACTGTATTTTTTGGGGTAATCTTGCAAAGGAAGGAGCCAGGCAAGATGACCTCTTATAAGGAAATGAATGGAAAAGATTAGAATTAGAAATTGATGATTTAGGATGCTTACCAGATCTCTTGACCAGAAGTTCTTTTGTTGGAACTTTCACTATTCCAAGCAGGTAATCTTGGCATGATTGAATACTGGCAATATCACTAGCTGTTAAATCAAGACCAGAAAAAAAAATTATCTGGTGGTGTACTGACCAATTGACAGTGTATCCATATAACACTCCATTTACACTCATTGAATTTCAGTATGGAAAGATGCATTAGAGATTATCTTGCTCATGTATCTCTAGGGAAGAAGATGAGAAGGAAAAGGAAAACTAACATTTACTACATACCTACTAGTGTGAATACCCTCAAAATAATTTTTTTTTTTTCCCTGAGACACAGTCTTATTTTGTTGCCCTCAGTAGAGTACTGTCTCAAAGCTCACAGCAATTTCAAACTCCTGGGCTTAAGTGATTCTCTTGCCTCAGCCTCCCAAGTAGCTGGAACTACAGGTGCTTGCCGCAATGCCCAGCTATTTTTAGAGATGAAGTCTTGCTCTGGCTCAGGCTGGTCTCGAACTCATGAGCTCAGGTAATCCACCTGCCTTGGCCTCCCAGAGTGCTAGGATTATAGGCATGAGCCACCAAGCTTGGCCCACTCAAAATCACTTTTCAATTAAATATTTTATTCTGAAAAAATTTCAAGCACACAGAAAAGTTCCAAGAATGTGATAATGGATTCCTACATACCCTTCGCCTCGATTCATCCACTAACATTTTGACACATTTGCTCTATCTCTCTACATTGTCTCTCATATACTTAATATATACCCTTCCTTTGTGTGTGTGCGTGTGTGTGCTGAGACAAAGTCCCACCCTATGCCCTAAGCAGAGTGCAATGGTGTTATAGCTCACTGCAACCTTAGACTCCAACTGTGGGCATCCTGCTGCCTCTGCCTCTGGAAGCTGCTGGGATTACAGGCACTTGCTGTGGCACCCAGTTGGGTTTTTCCATTTTTTTAGGAATCAGGGTCTCACTCTCACTCAGGTAAGTCTAAAACTCCCTGAGTTCAAGCAATTCTCTCTCCTCAGACTCCCACAGCTGGGATTATAGGCGTGAGCCACCACGCTCGGCTGTTCTTCCTATTTTTGCTATTTTTTCAAAAGTAAGTAGCAAAGATTATGACCTCCTCACTTTTGAACATTTCAGCATATATCTCTTAGGAAGGTTATACCATTTAAAACAGAGCCTCTTTTAACTCTGCTCACCTGACTTGGTATTTTCATGGTAGACAGCAAAGGTAACTTCTGCAAACTCCAATAGCTCTGCCAAGAAACAGGCCTCTCCACTACAGTGCTGAGTTACCAAATTACATGAGAATTCAACATGATGGGAGAATTCAGGGCAGAAGGAACAGGCCACAGGGCGGGTTCGGCGCTGTTCTCCCTTGGGCAGGAAGGAGAGATGAGTAGTGACAGAGGCATTGACCCCAACTGTGGCACTAAGCTGTAGAGCAGGTTCCTGTTCGGCCAAGGCCCTGTAGGGGAGAGGGGTGAAAATGAGAAGACACCATGCTAATATCAGAAATCAACTTGATTGCCTAGAAAATAACCCCATTTCTTCCATGAGACCACCAAGAACACTAACCAACCATGTTTTCTACCTAGGCTTTTGGCAGTTCCACATGTGCTTTCTTAGTAATCAACATATCACAATGTGTATGTATGGGGGTGCCTATCAGAGGACACTCTGAGGATAATCCATTGTCCTGTCAATGCCCTTCAGTCAAAGATTACAGGAATTAACTACAGTTGAACAAGTTCAGTTTATTGCTTTATTGCAATGAAAGAAAATATACTTCATGGAGAACCATGAGAAACCAGAGGACATCTCAGTAAGATGTATCAGAAAGGACTTAGGAATATTGGGCTCATGTTAACTAACTCAGGAAACAGCACAAACAACAGGGTTTGTTCTGGATTGATTTTCTTTATGGATATTATCTAAGGTAGAAACACTAGAGTAAGGCTAAAGCTACAATTGGAAAAGCAGCAGCAGTCACTTATTTTAGGCAAGATAGAGGAATGCTGGGCATTTTTGTGGTTTGCATAGTGAACCTCATTTTGGTCTGCACTTACTAGACAAGATTACGAGGCAAGCCTGATTTTGTCTCATTTCATCCTGGTTGCACAGGGAAGGCACCTTGTGTGATGCTGGTGTTTTATGAGATTGTTTACGCGCAACAGGAAAACACCAAAGTCTACCTATGACTGTCAAACCAGTTCCCAGATGGCTGCTTTTTTCTTTCTCAGTATAGATGTTCCATGATGTACACATAGAATCTACTCACCTTAATGACACAAGGAGCAGTCAAGTCTTTTTTGTGACTTGTAGGTGACAAACTCCCCTTACCCTAGATTCTACAAGGGAATAAAATTGACATTTAGGCAAAGAAGTTACCTATTTTTTTTTTTTTTGAGACAGAGCCTCAAGCTGTCACCCTGGATAGAGTGCTGTGGCATCACAGCTCACAGTAACCTTCAATTCCTGGGCTCAAGCGAGTCTCCTGCCTCTGCCTTCCAAGTAGCTGGGACTACAGGTGCCGGCCACAACGCTCAGCCATTTTTTGGTTGTAGCCGTCATTGTTTGGTGGGCTGGGGCTGGATTCGAACCCACCAGCTCAGGTATACGTGGCTGGTACCTTAGCTGCTTGAGCCACAGTCACGGAGCCAGAAGTTACCAATTCTTGAAGCTAGTATTTAATAGCCCTAAAGCAGACTTAGGGGTTCTTTGCTCTAAGATCCTCACTGTACTTCATATATACCAGTAAAGAGTAGTATACCAGATCTGAGTTTGAGTCCTGGCTCCACTATTTACCTACTATGTGACCCTGGACAAGTTCTTCGACTATTTTTAACTCTCAGTTTCCCTTCTGCTAAAATGAAGTTAATCTAAGGACACAATAAATACTAAAGTCCTATGTATATTTGGATGCTTACTGTAATTTCATTTCTAATAAAAAGGAAAATATTTTCTTTTGTATTATCATCAATGATAATTAATAGGAGACTGATTAGTGGAAAACTGATATGTGTACACCTATAGCGTACTACGTGGTATATATTATGCCTAGGAAAAATGAAGTGGAAATAAATTGAATGGTAGAAGTGGTTAAAAAAATTAGAATAAAATATGCCTTGGGTGTTGTAAAGATAAAAAATACATGCAAAGTAGAGAAACTGTCTATGGATTCTTTTTTTTTCTTTTTTTGAGACAGAAATCTTACTTTGTTGCCCTTGGTAGAATGCTGTGGAGTCATAGCTCACAGCAACCTCAAACTCTTAGACTCAAGCAATCTTCTTGTCTCAACCTCTCAAGTAGCTGGGACTGTAGGCCCCACCACAATGCCTAGCTATTTTTAGAGACAGAGTCTTGCTCTTGCTCAGGCTAGTCTTGAACTCGTGACCTGAAGTGATCTGCTTGCTTCGGCCTCTCAGAGTGCTAGGATTACAGGCATGAGACATCATGCCTGGCAATTTCGCTGTGTAAATTCTGAGTACTTTTCTGACAATTAAATGCTAGTAAATTTAATGCCATATTGAAGAATTCTGATCTTGGTTGGGTCTGACACAGAAGTATTCCATATACACAAATTTCATGCCTCCATGCCTTTGGACATGTTCTTCTCATTGACTACAACAGTTTTCACCCTTCTTGAGCATCTTGATAACTACTAGTTGTATTTTAAGATTCAGAAGATCTTTTGGAGTGCCTTAAGTGACAAGCTAAGGATGTTGTACCTTATATTCCCTAACGAAGAATGTGTACAATTTAGAGGTTCACAGGGTAAATCATAGAAGCACAGGAAGAAAATATTAAGACTTCTTTGTTATTCTCATACAGCAACAGTTTCCTACTCTATGGTATATTTTATAGAGTACTTAATATATTAATTAGTATAATAGTATATAAAGATAATTTACACATGAATAGTATGCATATATTTGGATGGGTATGCTACATTTTTTTTTAATTAAAAGGAATGCATATAAAATTAGGAGCCCACAACTATCTACAATGGGAAGCTACCAAAAGTTTTTTTATTTTGAGACAGAGCCTCAAGCTGTCGCCTTGGGTAGAGTGCTGAGGCATCACAGCTCACAGCAACCTCCAGTGATTCTCTTGCCTCAGCCTCCCAAGTAGCTGGGACTATAGGTGCCCACCACAACACCTGGCTAGTTTTTGGGAGTAGTGGTCATTGTTGTTTGGTAGGCCCAGGCTGGATTCGAACATGCCAGCTCTGGTGCATATGGGTGGTGCCTTCACTGCCTGAGCTACAGGCGCCAAGCTCACCGAAAGTTTTTGTTTGTTTTTTTTTTTTGAGACAGAGCCTCAAGCTGTCACCCTGGATAGAGTGCTGTGGCATCACAGCTCACAGCAACCTCCAATTCCTGGGCTCGAGTGAGTCTCCTGCCTCTGCCTCCCAAGTAGCTGGAACTACAGGCGTCCG
>CAUYON010209827.1:0-28288 GCA_963573935.1 Arctocebus calabarensis | reverse complement strand
GGTTTGTACCCTCCACCTCTGGTTTATGGGGGTGGGACCCTACTCCTTTGAACCACAGGTGCCACCCGTTTTTTTTTTTGTAGTTAAGAGGTCTATTTTTTTTTTTTTATTTTGCAGTTTGTTGGGCCTTTTTTTTTTTTTTTTTTTTTTTTGCAGTTAAGGGAGGCGTTTTTTTTCCTGAAGTTAGGAGGTCTTTTTTTTTTTTTTTTTGGCAGATGGGGGCACTGTTTTTTTTTTCATCTTAAATATTGTATTTGTATTTGTTCTTTTTTTTTTTTGCAGTTTTTGGCTAGGGCTGGGTTTGAACCCACCACCTCTAGTACATGGGGCCGACGCCCTACTCCTTTGAACCACAGGCACTGCCCCCATTTTGTTTTTTACTTCAAAATAAGATATGTGCAGCGTGCATAGGAATTTGTTCATAGTTTTTGTTTGTTTGTTTTTAACTATAGTCTGGCCCTCAAACAGTCTGAGGGACAGTGAACTGGCCCCCTGTTTAAAAAGTTTGAGGACCCCTGGTCTACATTATTGTGACAATACCTACTTGAAATGGCAAATGCACTTTTGCTTTCCCTAAATATTTTACTGAAAATTAATAATATCAGCAATCTTTGTGGTAAAAATATAAAGCCCATAATTTATTTTTAGTAGTCCACTGCCCCACATAAATTTCCAAATAATTACATAGTCCCTCGTGTGGTGATATCATTATATTTTATTTATACATCCTAAATGCACTATTTCTGTTAATTTATTTGTAAGTTACATTTGTCACTTAGCACAAATCTTGAGGTGATACACACACCTCCATTCTGAGTTTGAGGAAAAAATATTAGCTACCCACTTCTCACATTAAAGTATTTCATACTACTGGGTTTTGTTTTAATTCATCATGAATTATCAAAAGCAACTGACTGATAGTCAGTTTTTTGAGAGAGATAAAAATAGTGAACATTGACAGCTGTTTTAACCTTTGTGATGATATGAAATCATAGCTCTACTAATTACCCTGGTGGTTTGTCTTCATAAAGATAATCATATGTGAAATTCCTTTCTATGGATTTATTATCATTTTGTTGGCTTAATCATTAAAATTAAACCCATAGATCTAGTTAATTAAATGTTTACAAAGCTATAGTATTCAAGACAAAAAATACTGTGAAGAGATTTTCAAAATAATACTTTTGCATGCCTTTTGAGTAATGGGATTATTCAGAATTTCTTTATGTTTAATTCCTGAATCTAAGTCATACTGTCATTATAAAAATAGATGTCAGCCGAAGACAACCAGGCAGCAGGTTTGTCTTGACAACAATCTTTTTATATATTCAGACTCCATTTAATATTAGACTTGTCTGTTTTTGAAATTAGTGTTTCTTTACCTTTCTGAATCTAAGGAAATGACACAAGAGAATAACATAAATTCCCTTTGCCATTTTGGCTGAATCAAATTTGAGCTGTCCAAGAGACATAGCCTAATCAATTCAAAGAGACATTTGAAAAACCTACTGTTAGTATGTCTTCAAAATGAATTAGTGGCATAAACTGTTGCTAGGTGAATTAGGTAAAATTGTGATTTTTAGTAATCCCAAGAGAAGATGCAGTGTATTCTAAAATGTCACAACAAGTGTCATTGCTTAAAGTTCTGGGAGGTTGGTCCTCTACAAGGCTTCTTGACGTCATCATCCCTAGAGGAATGTTGTACCAGTACCTGCAGCAGCTTTAGCCATAGTTATTTCTTTATTATTGCAGTCATTGTTACTACAATGTGATTCACATCCCTGTACTGAAGTCTAAAGAGTAAGTGGACTTCATTCATATTCTGGGGAAAGCACTTGAAGAAACAAAAGAAAGTTTGATGTAACTCTTCATATCCAACATTATTTTTTGTGGGTTCTCGGGATAAGCTAAGTAATGTCTTAAAGAAGGAGGGTTGGATGATGTGTCTTGCTGCTCCCTGTTCCGTGTCGTGAGTGTTATTCCTGTAGAAGAGGAGTAGAGAGTGGGAAGAAAATGAAACCTGTCAATACTGTGAATATATAAATAATAAAAGTAGCAGTAGGACTGATTAATTCTGAATCATCTTTTTAAACTGGAGCCGTGAAAATGCTCAGTCTGCACAGCTGATTGGGAAATGTATGCAATCTGTTGATCAGAATTTATTTATGAATGCTCTCTTCCAGAGATTTATATACCAGGGTTCTTAAAAATATTTTTGTGCTCATGAAAAAGGAAAACTACAGACCTGGAGACTGCAGTTTAAAATGGAAGAAAGCATTTCTTACTACAAGAACAACTTCAGAAAAATGACTGATATTAATAAGTTAAAAGCAATTTCATTGTATAGAATAATTTCACAATACTTGCAATCAGTATATACCTTTCATTTGGTGGGGAAATAAAAAGTTAAATCCTTAGATCTTAACTAGAAAATTTAGCAAATATAAGTGAAAGCTGTGTGTTTTAGTTTGGTGATTTTATGAAGAAGAATATATTTACCATTGGTCTTTTAATTTCAGGTAAGATATATATGTTACTTTATTTTTATAACTGAAGCAACAGGCTTGTGATAGTCTAAATAGTAATATAATAAGAGAAGTCCACTTAGATAACTCAGTAATCAATAAACATTGGTCATTGTGTGTTATTTATGTTTCTTAACTTGTGACCAAACATAGGACAGAACCCAATTTGGTACGATTACTTATCAACTTATATCATTTACAAAATGGTTAGGGCTTTCTGAATGTTCTTCGCTTAAATATTTCCTTATGTTACTTAAACTAAGCTCTGTACTTTGTTTTATGTTTTGTTTAATGCAGAGTTTAAAACTTTGTTTACTGAAGTTCCTTCTTCATAAAACCACATCACTGATATCTACGCATAACTATTTCATTCAACTAGTAGAATGCCTAATCTCTTCTCAAGCATTTGTTTCTTAGTGTTTACTTTGCTGGTGGTCCATCATGGTGGTCAGAGTTGAGAACAGGTCTAAGTACTTCCTGTAGAGCTGGTCTTGTTGTTGTGAATATCCTTAGTCCTTGTATATCCGCAGAAGATTTGGTTTCTCCATCACATTTGAAGTTTGCTTTAGCAGGATACAGAATTCTGGGCTGCAAATTATTTTGTTTAAGAATGTTGAAGGTGGAAGACCATGCTCTTCTGGCTTGGAAGGTTTCAGTTGAAAAGTCTGCTGTCATCCCAATGGCTCTGCTTCCTTAGGTCAGTTGGCACATACTCGTGGCTGCTTGCAGAATTTTTTCTTTCATCTTGACTTTGAACAGGTTCATTACAATGTGTCTTGGAGAGTCTCTATTTGAGTCGAGATGATCCAGGGTTCGATATCCATCTGTAAGGAGTGTATTGGGGTCTTTAGTAAAACTTGGGAAGTTTTCCTTTATGATGGTCTCCAGCAAGGCTCCCATTCCTTTGGGACAATCTTCTTCCTCTTCAGGAATCTCTATTATTGGTATGTTTGAATGCTTCATGGAATCTTGTAGTCCTCTAAGTACCTGTTCTGCTTTCTCTCTCTTCTTTCCTACCTCTTTAACTACCTGGGTTAACTCAAAAACTTTATCCTCTAGCTCTGAGAATCTTTCTTCTCCATGATCTAACCTATTTTTGATACTTTCTCCCACATCTTTATATTCCCTGATTATCTCCTTCATTTCCTTAAGCGCTGCCATATCCTTTCTGTCCTCTATATATCTCTTGTCCGAATTTTGGTTCTGTGTTTCCATTTTCTCATCCATTCCTTTTATTTTCTTTATCATCTATATTTTAAATTCACTTTTTGTCAATTGCATTAATTCTTTATAGGTGGAGTCTTCTGCAGTAGCTGCCACTTGGTCCCTTGGGGAAGCTCGTCTGTTTTAGTTTTTCATACTGCCTGAATTTTTCTGTTGGTTCCTCCTTACGTGTTCTTCCTTCTTGTTCACCTCCTTGTTCTCCTTTTACTTCTCACTCACTCCTTTGTTTTTTGTTTGTTTGTTTGTTTTATTCTTTACTGCCTCCTTTGTTTTAAAACAGTGGTTCTCAACCTTCCTAATGCCGTGACCTTATAACTACATGGCATTTGGAAGATTGAGAACCACTGGTTTAAACAGAAGTCTTTCCTCTTGATGACAATATGTTGCAGTGTGTCACCAGAACACCAGATGGTGCTGTGGATTTTTTAGGAGACCAAGTGCACAGCCAGCAATCTCTATGGTCCTTATTCTAAACTTAGTTGCCTTCAGTGATTGCCAGATTGTTTCCTCAGCGTTCAGACCCTGCCAGGTTGGGATCTTAAAGCTCTCCAGAATCCTTCAGGGGCAGATAGCACAGTGCCCCCTGACTCCAGTTCCCATGGGGTGTGAGAGTCCCTCAGCCTGTCCCAAGAGTGGTGTTCTGATCCCAGCAGGCAGAATTAAGACAGCTGTGCTTTAGGTCCCTGCTAAGACCTTCTCACGACCTTCCCAAAAATGTATCCCCTGGCCACCTAAACCTTCTCCATAGGGCTGTTTCACCAATTACCAAGTCTATGTGGTCTATGGCAAGACCACTCCAACCTGCATACAAATCTGGTTGCTGTATACGGTTTAAGTTTGCCCACTCTTCCAAGCTTTCCACTCAACACATAGCTTACCCCAACAACTGAAAACTCCAGAAAGGCTTCCTCCTGTCCCAGGCCTCTGTGGGCAGCCAACCAATCCTAGCTGATTGCAATCACTTGCCTAATTCATCAGATTTCCCCCACTCCATATCATACTGTATATCCAGTTCACCACCTCCTCGCTGTGCTCCCTGAGCTATGACTCTGAGTAAGGTCCTCACACCAGGTATGGCTGGGTTCTTTCTTTCTCCCCAGTTGTTCAGAGAGCTCAGCTGAATGAGCCTTCTGGTCTGTCATTTTCCTCCACCCCTTGAATATTTGTTTTTCAATTATAGTGGTTTTAGCTAAGAACTAACTGTGGCATGTATTTTCTAAGGAATATAATAATATTAGGACAGCTGAATTATCTATGTCTGGTATTATTATATTGATTACTCATTTTAAGATCTCCAGTGATACATTTGATTCAAATATGTTTAAAATTGATTCCTTTAGATCAAGAAATACAGGCATTTTAATATATGAATCTGTTGATAAGGCTTAGTAAATTATTCTTTTAATTTTCAAAAAATGCCATCCATCCATTTCCTGAAAATTAAAATTGGAATTATTATACTTTCACTTTTATCCAGAAAATAATTTTTTTGACAATTGACAAAGATATAAAGCTTCAAACTAAAAAAAAAAATGTGAATTGTGCTTCTTTTACTATTTATTTTAAGAGTCTAGCAATAATGTTTTTTTGATTATCAGCACATTTCTTAGGTAATTAGCACATTTCTTAGTGTCAGGTAAAGTCTGTGTCTTCAAGTTTAGATTGTAATTTGATCTTGCTAAAATCTCAAGGTAATGGGAATGATAGAATACACAGAAACTTCAGGGTTTTTTATGGGAACTGATGTTCACTGAAAGACATGGAGCTAGTGGAACATGGTAGGAGAAGGAATCAAAGTCTGGTAAGTTAATCCTCTATATACAAGCTGTAAGATAGGTTGAAGTTTTTCCAAACCTACTTAAAAGGATCGAAGGCCCTTGGCTGAGACAGACATACGAACCACTTCCTTATTTTGAGCAGCTGGAATTAGTTCCTTTTCTTATTTCTGAATAAAATTTCTTGAATGCAGTTTTGGCAAAGTACTCATTCTGCTTTACCATTTTAACTGATCTCAACCTCAATAGATACCTAATTAACTTAAGCATTAAAAACAATTTTAGCCTGCTGACATAAATGAGTCCTTAGAAGCAACCTGCTGAAAATCGCCTAAAATGCAATTTTTATTAATGACTACATATTGGTACCATCTACACCCACTAGAGACTAAGAGAAACCAGATTTGATGATGACCAAGGGATCTTTTAATTCATTCTTTTCCCCTGTATGGTCTCTCTAACTGCATTATTTACCACTATGTAAAGCTATGGCTGGTCAACTATTCATATGATTCAACTTTGGAGGAAAAAAGAATCAGCCCATAATAACCCTCTTTTAATCTTTAAGTAATATATAAAATTTATGTACCTGTTTGATACTTAAAGGAAGAAAGATGCTGAAGAGAAGTTTAAAATGAGACTATATAGAATGTGCATCTTCCATCCTATTGAGATAATTCCTTAGACAAGAAGGAGAATTCTTTCACTCCAGACTTGCTTATAAATGTGACTATAGTTGCTTATCTTTTAGTTCTGTCTTGAACTTTAATTAGATGTGCTCTCCTTTTAAAACTTAAAACCATGGTATCCATAGATGAGAGAATCATAGATCTAAAGAAAAATCTTAGAAGTCATCAAATCCAATTATCAGATGAGGAAAAACTAAAATGACTACCCTGGAGGTAGCCATTTTAAACTACACACATCTAATCAGCCTGCAACACAAAGCAGTGACTTAATGTGTTTCAGTGATGTTGATATGAAGAAAGTATTTCATAGCTTCCTTGCCTGGTCTCCTGTACTCCTCCCAGAAGAAGAGGAAGCATTTCAAGAGACACATGAAATTGGAACTCTTTCAGCAAAACCTTTTCTCCTAAATTTCTCCTCAAATTAGCATTTGCTTTGTGTTTATATTTGTTTGTTTGTTTTTTTGAGACAGAGTCTCACTTTGCCACCTTCATTAGAACGCTGTGATTTCGTAGCTCACAGCAACCTAAAACTCTTGGGCTAAAGTGATCCTCTTGCTTCAGCCTCCCAAGTAGTTGCCCACCCCAATTCCAGGCAATTTTTTTTTCCAGAGATAGGGGTCTCTCTCTCTTGCTTAGGCTGGTCTTGAACGACTGACCTCAGGTGATTCACCCCACTCTCAGCCTCCCAGAGTGGTAGATTTACAGGCGTGAGCCACCGCACCTGACCACCTGAAATTAGCATTTGGTGGTGAGAGGTGAAACATAGCTTTATCATACATAGGAAGGAATCTCTATATATAACTAAAAACAAGAGAGGGTCAGTTTTACCACTCTTTGGAAACATAACTAATAGAAAGAAAGGCCAAAAGGTACCTTATTAGTTGGTTGTCCCTTTCTTTTTTTTTTTTTTAATTTTATTGAATCATAATTAAGTTTTTTTTTTTGTGGGTGTAGGTGATCATGTCGTTTGCATACAGAGATAATTGTATTGTGCACATACATTTTCTTTCTTCCTATATCTTCCTTTCTTTCCTTCTTCTGTCTCATAGCTCACAGCAACCTCCAACTCCTGGGCCCAGGCGATTCTCTTGCCTCGGTCTCCCGAGTAACTTGGACTATAGGCACCCGCCACAACGCCTGGCTATCTGCCGAGGCAGGGCCTGAACCCGCCACCTTCGGCATATGGGTCCAGCGCCCTACTTGATGAGCCACAGGTGCCGCCCTGGTTGTCCCTTTCTATACAAAAGGACTTATATTCTTTCTGTACAAGAAGGATATTTGAGAATCCAATTTTGTTTTACACTTGAGCTTAGCATTTTGGAACTATTCCAGAGACCACAGAATTCACAGTCATTAGCATATCACAGCAGGCTCCTTTCAAATATTGCAAACCAGAACAATCTGCTTCAAACCTGAAAATATGACCTAGTGAGTTCAACTTGACTAATATTTTGCTTTTTTAATTTCTAACCCTTAGCCCTAGACTTCCTTCTGGTACCTAGCATATATCTAAACTTTGTTATGAGAATTTGACAACTTTCTAATCATTTGGACTTTTCTTCTTCTGCTTAATAGATACAAATTCAGCAGAACTTTTCTGGAGTGTGTTGCTTATAAACCACATTTCAGTTTACAATAGGTATCAATCAATTTTGCTGCACAAGAAACAACCAAAATTTTAATTTCAGTGACTAAGAGCAACAGATTTTTATGTACTCCTGGGTCTGTAGTTTGGTAGGGTTTGGCCAGTCTTGGCTGGGTATGGTTTAGCTATGCTTGTCTCCAGGCCATAGGTCCAATTTGGGTCTACACCATGTATTTTATTCTGAGACTCAGGCTAACGGGACATCAGCTACTCAGGGCATTATCAAGGCAATAGCATAAGCATGACCAACACATTTCAAGCCTCTAATTTTATTATATTTATTTATATGCCACTGGACAAAGCATGTCTTATGGGAAGGCCAAAGTCCAAGAATGAGGAAATACTTTCCACCTATACAAAGCCATGGCGTGAATGTAGATTGTAATGCTACTAAGAATTGAGGCCAGTAATTCAGTCTGCAATACAGTCCATTGGAGTCAAGCTTAGTGATTTAGTTAAAATGGAAGGCTAAAATTTATGAAAGCAGGATCTCTCTGACTATTCTCGAATTTCCTACCCTAATCTGTCAAGTTATACTGAAGCCTAGAAACATCTGTCAGACAGGAATCAATTGCTCTTTCTTTGGGATTCGGCATGTGATATATTCAGTATCTCATTACAGTGGTAGCCAAAAAGCCATTTTCTTCAAATTAGGAATACAAATGTGGATGTGTTAATTTTCAATTAAGAATTCTAAACTTATTATTTGCTTGGCAGCTCTTCCGTGTGACAGTCATTCCATTGAACTATTAATGTTAGACTTTGACCTAAATTTGAAAGGAACACCCAAAATTTAAAGGCTGTGTATTTTTATTTTTATTTTTGTTTTTTTTTTAGAGTCAGAGTCTCACTTTGTCACCCTCAGTAGAGTGCTGTGGCGTCACAATTCACAGCAACTTCCAACTCCTAGACTTAGGCGATTCTCTTGCCTCAGCCTCCCAAATAGCTGGGACTACAGACGCCCACAACACCTGGCTATTTTTTGTTGCAGTTTGGCTGGGGCCAGGTTTGAACCCTCCACCCTTGGTATATGGGGCCGGCACCCTACGCACTGAGCCACGGGCACTGCTCAAAGGCTATGTATTTTTTGCCACCTATTTGTGTCTGGTTAGGAACGCTTTAGAGACTATTCTTTTTTTTTTTTTTTTTTTTTTTTTATAGAAAGAGTCTCACTTTATCACCCACAGTAGAGTGTTGTGGAGTCACAGATCACAGCAACCTCCAGCTCTTGGGCTTAGGCAATTCTCTTGCCTCAGCCTCCCAAGTAGCTGGGACTACAGGCGCCCACCTCAACACCCGGCTATTTTTTGATGCGGTTTGGCCAGGACCGGGTTTGAACCCGCCACCCTCGGTATATGGGGCCGGCGCCCTATTTGCTGAGCCACAGGCATTCTTTTTAATCTGCACAAGCATACAGTGAAAATGACTAACAGAAGTATTAAAAGCTTTATAGGTGCTTTAAAAAACTGGGTAAAACATACAAGAAAAAATTCAATTTAATTCAGGTTGAGGGGAAGGGAACGGAGGGAGGGGGAGAGGGAAGGAAGGAGGGGGATTGGTATGCTCTCACCTAATGGATACAATATAAGAGTATATGGCGGCTCAGCGCCTGTGGCTCAATGGGCTAAGGTACCAGCCATGTACACCTGAGCTGGCGGGTTTGAATCCAGCCCCCGGGGCCCGCCAAACAACAATGACAGCTACAACCAAAAAATGACCGGGCGTTGTGGCGGGTGCCTGTAGTCCCAGCTACTTGGGAGGCGGAGGCAGGAGACTCGCTTGAGCCCAGGAATTGGAGTTTGCTGTGAGCTGTGATGCCACAGCACTCTATCCAGCGTGACAGCTTGAGGCTCTGTCTCAAAAAAAAAATAATAATAAGAGTATATGGCACACTTCCTGGGTGAGGGGCACGATTACAATACAATCCTTACCTAACAAATGCAAACACTGTAACCTAATTGTGCCCTTGTATTAATCTGAAGTTTAAAAATATATATATAAATAAAAACTGGGCAAAAAGAGATGCCAAATTATCTGAAACAAAACAAAAACAAATAAAATATTTGTCAACATTTCCCCAAAAGGATGATAACTAGAAATGATATTATGGAAGCGCATTGCATTATAGCGCTTTAATGTGAAGATTGAGGAGGGAAATCTTCCTTTATGAAGAATTTTTTGTTTTTGTTTTTGTTTTTGTTTTTGAGACAGAGTCTCATTTTTTTGCCCCTGGTAAAGTGCTGTGGCGTCATAGCTCACAGCACCTCAGACTTCTGGGCTCAAATGATTTTCTTGCCTCAGCCTCTGAGTAGTTGAGATTTCAGACGCCTGCCACAATAGCCTGGCTATTTTTTAGAGGTGGGTCTCGCTCTAGTTCAGGCTGGTCTCGAACTTCAGCCTCCCTGAGTGCTGAGACTACAGGCCGGAGCCACTGTGCCTGGCTTCATGAAGTATTCTTAACTGCTTGGCAGGGCATTGTAAAATGAATCCTCTCAAAGTGAAGCAGGCAGCACTAATATTAAAAAGTTTATACAGCTATGATTCAATAAAAATAAAAAATAAAAATAATAAAATAAAATAAAATAAAAAATAAATAAAAATTAAAAAAATTTTTTTAAAAGTTTATGTGTAAACCTCATCTAAGGCTACACAAGCCATTTCTGTTAAATAGTATAGTGTCTTTCTTTATATATGGATTGGGAGTGTATTAAAAATAAGACAGTTAATTTGAAGAATTTTATAGGAAAAACGGCTCCTAAAGTATCACACCACACTGCTTTGATTTCCTTTTTTCTTTTTATATGATATTGCCAGTCTAATAGTAAAACATAATGTTTTTGTCCATGTAGGGTTTTTAATTGCTTCCCAAAATTTATTTGTTGTGTTGGTGTCATTAGCAAAAAAGTATATTAAGAACAATATTTGGGTAAATTTATTTTAATACCACCCTTTTTCCTATAAAAGTAATTTTTTTTTGTAGTGCAAACTGTGTCTCACTAACATTTTTTTCATAAAGGCATAAATGCTTGCAGGGAATTTCCTACAAGCTCCCCTAAGCTTGAAGAGACAGAGAAGGTTTGTAAATATAACTCAACTCCAATCAGAATGAGTGAATACAGGGCTAACTTTATACCTATACTCAGAAAAAGGTTGTGCTTCCTGTCCCTTTATAGAACTAGACGCAATTCCAAACCAGGAACACCTGTAAGTGGCCAGTGATCTTTCACAGCCAAGTAGATAATGGAATATTGAGGCCATGTCTATAGTCAGCCCTAGAAACAAGGGGTGAGTGTGATAACCATGTGTAATTACCTATGCATCAACGTAATATGTGGTTAATACATTAAAAACTTATTTGCAACATAATTATTGCACAACCGATAGACATAGGATAGCCACATCAATTCCGTTGTTAAGTAAGACCATGCCAACTGATGTTGTGTACGGACATAGTCTCAACTTTCCATAGATTGTGCTAAATAATAGTAATTAACTTCCTATAACAAAGTTCGCTGACCATACCCCCTTCAGTGACACAGTACTACAGTAACTCTGAAGTGTTGAATCCCTGCCTTGTTCCATGGTCTTATTTGTTGTTCCTTGTGTTGGAATCTGAGTCAAGGTTCCAACAAGAAATAAATGGCACATTCAAGTTAGGGTAATTTGAGGAGTATTTATTTATTTATTTAGAGACAGAGTCTCACTTTGTCACCCTCAGTAGAATGCTGTGGCATGATAGCTCACAGCAACCTCAAATTCTTGGGCTCAAGCGATTCTCTTGCCTCAGCCTCCTAAGTAGCTGGGACTACAGGTGCCCACCACAACACCCGGCTATTTTTATTAGAGATGGAGTCTTGCTCTTACTTAGGCTGGTCTCAAACTCCTCAGCTCAAGCAGTCTACCTACCTCGGCGTCCCAAAGAGAACTTTTTTGTTTACAAGACACTACATAGTTAGGCGTGGGAAGGGTATAGGGAAATTTCACAAGGTGGCACAAGACCCTAGGGCTAGCAGCAGAACTGTTGCTTTTCCCAGGCCTGCAGTCATTAGGGAGGAGAGAGATTTCTCAGAATTCAGGAAAAGAAAAATCAGAAGGATCTTACTACCTTGGAAGAAGCAGTGGCCTTCTGTTAAGGGACAAAATTTGCCTTGTAATGACACTCATGGAAGGTTACCAAGGGAATCCATATACTGTCCTCAGTCTCTCCTTGCCCTCAAGTAGCTTGCTAGTTTTCTCTTTAGTCAAACTGGCACAGAAAACCACAGGGCATAGAAGTCCACTGCTGTAATCCTGTCAGCCCCCTGGGCGGTGGAGAAAGGATGGTAAGTGCATCTGGAGGGGTAAAAAGATCGTAGCTGGCAAGCTGCTTTGGTGGTATTTTCTGCTTTATACAAGAACTCAGAGAAATATAGTAAGCTGGCTAGTTTATGAACAATTTAACCTAATAATAATACTGTCTTTGAATATTTGGTTCTCTTGAATTGGCTCAGAAGTATAATTATGCAGTCATAACTTCCGTTGATATTCATTAATAGGTTAATATCCATTTATCTATCGATGGAGTACCTATCATTTGCTGGTTAGTTACTGTAAAAAGTTTGTAGTACAGAAATAAACTTGATCTCAAGAACCTACCATCTACTGCGGAAAAAATGACCATATTTGATTGTGGGATTTTTAAAGAAGTAAACCACGAGACATATCAATGAGTTAAAAAATCGTTTATTATGAACCCATAGTGTTTTCGGTAGAGCATTGAACAGAGATCATTTTCTTTAAACAAGTGAAAATCAAAATCAAATCACCTGCAAATTACCCCACCACTAAATTTTAAGCTTATTGAGTGATTCTGTAATTTTTAAAGTATTTTCAGCATTTTGGTGTCAAGATCGTGCCTACTCAATAAATGCTTGTTGAATGAAACAAAGCCAAAACAAATAGATGTTATTAAAACTGTAGTATATGCAATTGTCTTTCTAATCATGTCATCTCTATGAATAGGGAAAAAATAAGTTTCTCTTAGAAATTTAAATATCTTCTATCTAAATGATTCCTTCTATTTCCTTCTTAAACAAGTTTAAGTCCTTCAAAAGTATTTCTTGACTATCTGATATGTACTTAATACTGTACCAGGTGCTATGAAGGATGCCAAGGAAATAGAATGAACTTCTAATTCTTTGGTGTTCCAATTAAATATCCTGAAGTTAAACCAATTTGGGAGGGAACATTATGCCTTTGAGATTCTAAGTTTCTCTTGATTAGAAAGTCTTAAAACATTCTAAGTAACTAAATAGATTAAGGAGAACTCAAGGATGCTTCTCACTTGTAAATTTGGATTAGTGTGGCAAATTTAAGACCTTAAATGGAACATTTTAATAATTAAAAGAAGAGAGAAAAATGATAATTACAACATTTCTAGAATCTGTGTTTACAACTCAACCTTCTTAATCATTTTCTAAGTATATCTGGTGATCAGAGTTTTATAACACAAGAAAATCTTTCTATACATGCTATAAATCTCTTCTTTTAAAAAGCTCTTCAATTTTTTATTTTGTAAAGTTAAAAGCCTCCATGAAAATCAGACAAAAGTCAGTGAAAGACTGTAGCAATAAAAATCAGATGTGTTTTTTTCTCACATAACATCTGCTTATTACAATTCTTTCATATTAAACTTTATAAGAATTTATTATAAAAAGCTTTATTGACAGTTGAATCCTATTTTTTTAAAGGATTTATTTTCCCCTTGGTGTGAGAATTTTCTTTTTTTAGACTTAACTAGTTGCAGATATTTTTTAGCTACGTTTCACTCTATGTATTGTATAATTTCTCATCAACTATATATAATTTTTAACTCCTAAGAAACAATTTGCTTAATGCCTATATCATGCAGTGACCTTGACACAAAAGCAGGTTCTTGATTCCATTTTATTCTTTTCAGCTTTATTCTGTAGTTGTTAAATAAGATCACTAAATGTTTGTATTACTCTTATTTCCTATTTAAGAATGTGGGTTTGGGATCTCTATTGAGTAATGCATTGTGCTCTTCAAAGCAAGCAGTTGAAAACCAAATTCTGTGTAGTTCTACCAGGGGAGTTTAACAATTAAAGGACATATGTATACATTTGCATAGGTTAGTATTTTTTATTTCACTTTAATAATTTATTTTAATGGCATGGCAGTTCATATCTGTAGTCCCAGCTACTCAATTGGCTGAGATGGAAGTATCACTGGAACCCAGGAGTTTGAGTCTAGCCTGGGCAACATAGCAAGACCCTGTCTCTGAGATAGTAACTTTTTAATGTAGCAACCACTTGTGTATTCCTTATAACATGACAATCAATATATAAATATTGACTCATTGTTCTACCCCCATACTTATTAGAGTCTCTCTTCATCACTGGAAGGAAGGTTAAAACCAAAAGAACAACAGTTTGCCAAAGTAATGAGAGATAACATAAACACAAGGGAATCATGTCTCATTCCCAATGAAAACGCTTCTGATGTGTCACATGGTATTTATCTTTTATGATAGTACCAGTTATCAAAATGATTGTACAAAGGTATTATTAATATTATCAATAGCAATATTCTTAAAATGCCTCCCCAATATATCCTCATCTTTATAAATTCTACTGATCCTTCAAGGCCCATCTCAAATTCCTCCTCCATAGGACATTCTTATGGATTTTAGCCAACATTGATTACTCTCTTTTTTAAAATTCATCTTGCACAGTTGAATTAGAAAACTGGGAATTGGAAAACCAGAAAAATATGTTAACTAAGAAGCAGAGAGGGGAGAGTTTCAACAAAGGGCCAATTTAACTTGGACTACTGTGGCCTCCATACTGATTATAGTTGCTGATTAAATCTTATCTTTCCAACCAATTAAAAACTCCTCCAGGACATACTCCTACATTCCCCAAATTAACTAGCTGGGTGCACAGCATGAATACAGTTGGTATTTGCTGATTTATCTATTAACTAAATCTTAACACACATTATCAAAACTTATAAACTCTAAATAAAGTTAAAAGTATCCCTCTCCATCCCTCAGTGCCATCCCTGTTATTTTTTTCACAGCACCCTGGTTCTTTCTTTTATAACATTTTTTTACAAACTGTAATTTTTTACTTTATGCATTTGTCTACTTGGGTATAGTCTATTACTTTCACTGGATTGCAAGCTCCACAATGGCACAGCCATCATAGCCCCATCAACTGGCATAGTGCCTAACACGCAGCAGGGGCTCAATGTTTATTGAATGAATGAATGAATGCTCTAAAGATATTAATTTATTATGAAAGACCTTTTTTGCTAAGTTATTTTACGTCTATCTTCTCCAAGACTAAAGCACTTGAGGCAAAGAACTAGAGAATGCACTTCTATATTCTCTCAAAGATCTATGTCAGTGCTTCTTTTAATGTGTGCAGAATTGCCTGGAGAGCGTGGTAAAATACAGATTACTTGACCCCACCCCAAATAGTCTGATTCATTAGGTCCCAGGTGATGCTACTGCTGCCAGTCTCTGGAGTACACTTTGATGTTAGACATATGGACACATGCTGAATAAGGAGGGGAGGGTGTGCTTACTTGCCAGCTAAATAATAAATGTTCTCCTGAGACATAGAACTTTGAAATTTACAAGGACCTTTGTTAATTGTCTAGTCTGTGAATGGCAAATATCTGATACCATAATACAGTGCTTGACTGCTTAACCTATGGCCTTCCGGAGGTTCCCAGGAGCATTGGTTCTTCCAGGTGAGGTTACCTTCTTCTTGATTTAGTCCCATTCCATCAATTAAAGTTGAAGAAAGTGTAGTTCAGAGAGCTGAAGCGTCTTGAGTTCAAAGATCCCACAGCCAGGTCTTCTTAATTTTGTTCAGCTTTCAGCATCTGAATAAAAATTTATTAAGACATACTGAAGTAGCATCTATCGAATTTGAATGTCCTCAGTATATTAAGCAGAGAACTTCATCCCACTATCCCAAACTTTCTTTATGTCTTATTCATCATTGCATGAAATTGTCCTCAAGTAAATTTATAATAGCGAAGAGTATATTACATCATAGCCTTCTTTGTTTAAATCTTAGCGTAGTTTACTTAAAATACATTGTAAAATGTTTGCTGGTGCTTAGGTGATTTTAATTATATATGTTTTCTTTCAGAACTGCCTCTTTTCTACTTCATCAATATTTTGTTATGTTAGCTGTAAGTATAAAATAATTGAGAACAAACTATGACAAATTGAACTAAGCCCAAAAAAGGAAAAAGCAAATACTCCTGTGATTTGAGCTTCTTTCAGTCCTTGAAACTTTGGAGACTATCTGTCTTTATTAACTTACGCTTTTTGCTGATGGTTTCTCTCATTTTATTATAGCTCATAGCATTGTAAATTAATTTAACATGAAAGGATAAAAATGTTGCTTTTGAAATGTTTCTCATTAAATTTTGGGAAAATATTACAATAAATAAAAGAAAGGAATGCCCTCTGGTACCAGTTTCTGTTTGCTCAATTATTGCAGTACCAAAAGTGAATTATTACACAGTTAACTCGGAGGCAATATTATTGTCATTATATTATAAAATAGATGAGTTGCAATCTTCCCCCCAAAAAGAGAAATATAGCATAGGTCCTTTGAAAGTGAAATACCCTTCTCTCCCATGGGCTTCATTTAAATATATACTGACCCCAGGTTGTTTTTTTTTTTTTAAAGAGTTCTTGGTAATGATGGAACCAACATTATATTAAGAACTGCAGAATTTCAGCCAATTACTTTATTCAGGGGAGTCATTAAATTGAGGTACTTCTGAAATTTTGGGAAGAATGCACCTCCAATTAGCTGGGGGCATTACTCAGTGTCCTTTCTATGGTTCTAATCTCTCTGGTGTATTTTTAGTTGAAGACAACCTCTACAGAGGAGGTGAGAAGTTGCTGTTTATTGGTACTTGTTGATGGAACCCAGGGTGTGGAAGACTCTCTCCTATTTCCCTCCCTGCCACCCTACCACACACAAATTAAGTAACTAATGGTTACCAAAGCATATGGGGAGAGGGTTAAGATGTAATAAGTACCAAAGTTCAAAACTGAAAAATGGAAGCAGCTTGAGGTCCTCAACAGGACGACTTTCCTCCCTTATGGAATTCAATGCGTTTATATTTTCAGATCCTATAAAATAAGTTGATATCAGCGTATATGCTTATGTCTAAATATTCTCAGTGAGCTTTTAATAATGAGGCAAATATTTGAATAATTTCTCTCCCTCAATCCTTAAATCATTAAAGAACACAATTACCTACTAAGTGCAAGGCTATATGGTATGCCCTGGAGAGTATGGCAATTAATTCAAACCAAGTTCTACCTTTATATGATAAGGTCTAGATAAATAATTTCCATGAAATGAAGAAATGGTATATCCCGCCAAGGACTAACCAATAAGAGTAATATGAAAATTCTTACTTTTGAAATCTGTTGGAAGATTTTCATATTAGATTAAAATACCCAGTAAATAATCAAAACTATCATATATCTTCAATTAATTATCCATTTTCAATGTTTTTAAGATACTATATTATGAAACAGATTAAACATCTTAAGCATTCCAACAATATTTTTTAGTGGTTCAGAAAGAGTTACAGATTGTTGGGGTATCACATGAGTAACCCGTATACATGTTAATTAAACCTGTCTTGTAAACACGTAGGAGTCTCGTTTGTTCAGTACCAGAAGTCAAAGAGCTGTCTCTAGATTGTCTTGTATTCTTTAGACAGGATATAACTCTGAGCTAGATTGTCTATAGCAGTGGTTCTGAATGTGGGGAGACAATTTTTTCCCCCACAGGACATTTAGCAATGTTTGGAGGCATTTTTAATTGTCACTACTAGGTTGGCACAGGTGGCTCGAAGGAGTAGGGCACTGGCCCCATATGTCAGAGGTAGTGGATTCAAACCCAGCCCTGACCAAAATCTGGGGAAAAAAAGTAATAATAAGTGTCACCACTAGATCAAAGATGCAAATGAAGTCTAGCAGGTAGAGGCCAAGTATGCTTTAAAAAAACAGCCTAAAATACACAGGATAGCCCTCCACAACGAAGAATGGTTCAGGACCAAAATGTCAACAGTGTTGAAGTTGAGAAGCACTAGTCTAATGTGGTGTTTACTTACTATCCTGAAATTTTACCCCCTTTCATTGTAATCTCAAAAAATCCCTAGGAATTAAAAATAATCTAATCCTTCTGGCTGGTGTAAGTGAAAAACTACTTTTATGACTAGCAATTTGGAATTATTGCCATTTTAAAATTAGAAAATAGCTGACTTTTTTTCTTCTCTGTTTTTTCTTTTGGATCTCTAAATAATGAGATAAGAGAGTCTCAAGCTGATATTTTCAAGCACGTCTTCACAAATTACCTTTTGAGTAACAGTGGAATACAGTTTTTTCCTGAGATTTTGATTTTATTTGTGTTCTCTGGGGCTTGGGCATCCGAATTCTTATAAGCTGCTCAGTTGTATCTAAAATGCAGCAAACTTTGAGAACCACTGTTTTGGCATAGTGCTCCAGATGGAATATGCTATAGCTAGGCAGGCTGGGTTCAAATCCCGCCCAACCCTTTACCAGCTACCTTTATGACCCTGGCAAATTACTTAAACTGTGCACCACAATTTTCTCTTCTGTAAAATACAGCCAATAAAAATTTCTGCTTTGTGGTCATATATAGTTTACACATTGGTTTACTCTGAAGATCGTTTTCAGCAAAATACAAAGAATTATTGTGTTCATTTATAATCTTCTCAATAACATTGTTTCTTTCAACATCAGTGTAACTCATGTTTCCTGTCTTTAACCAATAGTCCAAATACAGATGTAAATTATAAGAAAAAATATTTATGACTATTGGGCAGGACCTGTGGCTCAAAGGAGTAGGGCACCAGCCCCATATACCAGAGGTGGCAGATTCAAACCCAGCCCCAGCCCAAAGCTGCAAAATATATATATATATATATATGACTATTATATTGTTCAAAACTCCCAAGACCTCACAGTGTTGAGTAATTAAGTCACATGCATACTTCTTTGATTTGCCATACTGTGTATTCAGCATTGTTATTTAAAGATTTTTTTTTTCAAGAATAACTACCTTACCTGTAGTAATATAAACACTGAGAACATGTTTGCAAATGCCTGGGAAATTTTATGAAAATAAGTTGGAAAAAGCTGTACTCATAAAGTCTTAGAGGTGAAATCCCAGTAGAGTCAACAAAGTGATAAGGAGATTAATAAAGCACCAGATGGACGTGTACAAATGAGCCTAAACCATGAATACCATAATATAATAGTAGCACACAAGAGCTTTGGGCAATCCTTTCAGAAAACTTAATCAAAATGGTTGCATTTAGAAGACAAATATTTAGTTTGGTGGTTAGAAGATCTTTTATTATTCCTTCACTTCTTTTTGTGTGTGCCAGTTTTCTTTTTCTTTTTTTAAAGATAGGGTCTCTCTGTCTCACCCAGGCTGGAATGCAGGGACATAATCATAGTTCACTGCAACTTTTTACTCATGGACTCAAGTGATCCTCCTGTCTCAGCCTCCTGATGTGTGTGCCATTTTTCAAGGTTAATTTTTTACTTATAAGTTGTATCTAATTAAAATCAATTTGGTTATTAAATCACTGAAAAATGGCCATCACAAAATTCCTCATTAGAATATTTCTAAGTTCTACACATACATGTTTAAATTAGACATACTGTAAAACTCACTGACCCTAATATTTGGCAATATTAATACCACCTCACTAAATAGCCTGGAATATACACACATTTTAGGTGTGTATTATATGTCTGGCACTGGACTAGCCATTGATAGTACAGAGATTAATAAGACTTAGGTTGACTTCAGCCATGTTGTTCAGAAGCTCATGGTCTAGTTTGGAAGAGGGGAAATTCAATAGGAGAAATATATACAAAGGATAATTCTCCAGTAGAATATAAAAGGGATAACTGCCCAGTGGATCAGGCAATGCTTTTTAGAGGAGGTAACATCTGAGTCAAGTTTTAAAGGCTGAGTAAAAATTCACTGATTAAAATAAATTCCCTAGGAGGAATTACTTTAATAGAACTTGCCATTAGCCCACAAAAAAATGGTGTACAAAATCAATACCATCTGTCAATTTACGCAGTCGGCTTTGCTATTCCCTTCAGAAAACAAAATCAGAAATATAATAAAAAAAATTTGAGTCTTTTCTACTGTTCCTTAAAGTGAGGTAATTCAAGGAGGAAATTGAATATAATGAGAGAGAATCTCCCTAGCGGGAAAAATGCTATTGACTATTTGCTTATTTTTAATTATTTTCTGCCAAAAATATATTATACATAAACTTGATGATTAAAAATTGAGATTACTACTTTTCTAAATTGGTAATACCATTTATTGTATCATATATTAATCATAAAAATGCCATCTTGCTGACTTTTACAAACTTAAATGAACAAAATACAAAAATAATTTATATTATATTACACAACAGTAGATCTGTTAAACTAAACCAGAACAATGGTCCATGAAAAATAGGTCTCTGATTCCAAACACCCACACCACAGGATCTCTCTGTAATTGTGCCATTTCAAGTCAGAGAAAATTGTCTAGTAAATTGTTGGCTTGTAAAATGAATACTAAAATATCTATGGGGCTATTCTTGTTATCATTATTTTTCTACAGCTTTATTCAATATAAATATTGATATAAAGTGAACCATATATATAATTTAAATTTTTCTGGTAGCTACACTAAAAAAATGATAAAAATAAAGTGATGGAATCAATTTTAATAGTACATTGTTTATAACCCAATATATCCCAAACATCATTTTAACATGTGATTATTATAAAAGTTAAGAAGATATTTTATTCTTTTTCCATATTAAGTATTTAAAATACAGTATCTTTGATAGTATAATTCACTTCAAGCCAGCCATATTTCAAGTGATCAGTAGCCATATGTGGCTAATGGTTACTATATTAGTGAGTATGGTTCTAGGGAACCATATTGATCCAAAAAGAAAAGGACTTCTTGCCTTTTACTGATAAAATATTCTTCACTACTAACCTTGGGATCATTTCCAAATGTAGTCTACAGATTTTAAATACTCTATCTTAACATCTCTGGTTTTCAATTTTAGTGCCTTAGTATTCTTAAAGAATGTTAGATATTCTTTTTTATAGAATACTCTGAAAGAGCAATTAGAAGTTTATGATGCACATAATACAAAATACAGATCATTTCCCAAGCCTATTTTAGAAGCAAAAAAAATAAAAACTATAGTCATTTATCACTTCTGAGAATATTGTCTTGAGTATGTCTTTGGATACTGGTGATATTATGATAACTTTGTTAACAGAAACCCAACTTTAAGAATAATAACAGACTAAAATTAACATCTGGAATAAAAGACTTCTTTTCAATGGATACGGGATTTAGATCATGCAGAGGGATACATTGGGGACACACTAGTCTGAAAATAGAGCCCACATTTGTTAAGTTACTAAAAGTTTCTTGACTCAGCAACTTTACAAGAAAATTTCCTTGTGGGTGAAATTGTTCTCAATCTTTACATAAACCTAACTAGTTGGCAAAGAAGCCTTTTTGTATTGGAAGAATTACTTAAGCTATAATAAAATTAAAGTATCACTACTTTGGGAAAGAGTTACTATTGAACCATCAGAAATCTGACCCCATGGCTACTTGTGAATTATAAAGCAAAATAAACTCAAGCGTTCATTTGCTAAGTGTATTTCATTTATCAGGAGCCTTCTAATTTGTAGTCTTTTTTTTCACCTAAGTTCAGTTTATAGTTCAGATATTTGGGATTTAAAATAAAATTAATAATAATTATTTTCCTATGCTAATTCAATTTATCATTTACCTGTGTACATTATCTGCCTGTAAGGTAAAGTCTGAGTTGTAGTTGCATCCTTCACCTAGGAGTTGTGCCTTATACCCCCTACATTGCACCCAATAGGTGGGTGTTTACTGAAACTCCTTCTCCTTCCCCTGCTTCTTAAATTTAGTTGTTTTTCTCTCATGTGGGCCTATAGTTGTTTATCCACTAGGTTAGAAATAGCATTGAGAACATGGGATGCTTGCTTTTCCATTCTTCAGATACTTTACTAAGGAGAATGTTCTTCAGCTCCATCCAGGTAAATACAAAAAAGCCATCTTTTTATGGCTGAATAGTATTCCCTAGGATACATATGCCACAGTTTATTCATCCATTCATGGGTTGATGGGCACTTGAGTTATTTCCACATCTTTGCAATTGTGAATGGAACTCTTGTAGACATTTGAGTGCAAATGTCCTTATGATGAAATGATTTTTTTCCTTCTGGGTAGATATGCAGTGTACACTAAAGTCTCTAGAGGAAAATGTGGGAAAAACTCTAAGCCATATTGGCCCAAGGAAAGATTTTATGATGAACACCTCATTGGCAATTGCAGCAACAACAAAAATAAAAAAATGGGACCTTATCAAGCAAAAAGGCTTCTGCACAGCTAAGGACACAATCAAAAAGCAAATAGCCTTCAGAATGGGAGAAGATCTCCACATGTTATGAATCTGACAAGAAACTAATAACAAGAATCTATAAAGAACTCTAGTAAATCAACAAGAAAACACCAAAATCCCCATTAATCATTGGGCAAGAGACATGAACAGAACCTTCTCCCAAGAAGTCACACAAATGGCCAACAAACACATGAAGAAAATGTTCATTATGCATAATCATCAGAGAAATGCAATTCAAAACCACCTAACCTCAGTGAGAAAAGCCCATATCACAAAGTCCCAAAGCTGCAGATGCTGGTGTAGGTGCAGAGAGAAGGGAACACTTATATACTGTTGGTGGGAATGCAAACTAATATAGCCTTTTTGAAAGAACTGTAGAAAATCCTCAAAGAGCTAAATGTAGACCTCCCATTTGATCTGTCTTCTTCTATAATAGTTTTTTCTCCTGATGTTCATTTCCCATAAAAAAGGATAAAAGTGGACTATTACTACATGGTATATGCCTTCATACTTTTATGAATTTTAATAATTATGTTCTTATTTAATATATTTTAGAAAAATAGATCCAGTACAATTGATTTTAAGTTATCATTTCTTAGAATGAGAATAAGTAAAACAAAATGGGTCAATACAACCTAGAGAAAAATGTCAAATAAAGAAGAGGACAAATGCAGCAGTATTTCTGAAGATGACTTTTGAAAATGATTATAGTTGTTTCATTCATGGAAACCCCTTCAGAGTTTCAACTAAGAATGCCAAGAACTTATTTCTTTCCCCTGATGCCTATTGTCTCCTATCTCACCCGTAGTTTCTTTTCCCTCTAGCCCAACTTTCTTTCCTTTGGTGATTTTGGCAGGAATCAGAGCTCTAGTAAGTTGGGAAGATAGCAGGAAATGAAATAGTTTAGGACCTGGAGTGATAGAATAGCTGAGCCTCAAGGGGGTGAGAGAAGGCTTCCCCTGGCATCTAAACTGAGACCTAAGAGATGAGTTTGTCAGGTAGGAGGAGAAGGAGGCATGGAGAACATTCTAAGCTAGGCTTAGAATGGAATTTGGACTGGAAGAGATGAAGCTGGAAACTTTTCAAGGAACAGAAAGTATTATTTTACTTGAGTTACAATGGTAAAAACCACCAAAGTTTCTTTATTACACAGGAGTGATTTAATTTAAAAGGAAAACTGGATTGAAAGGGAAGGGGCATGAACTAAGGCAAAAATATCTTTGATAAGTTACTGAAATATAGATGACTACACTGGTGACCTAAACTGAAGTATTGCTGTAAGTGGTGGAAAGAAGTGAATAGATTTTAAAGGGTTTGGTTTACTGTTTGTTTGTTTGAGATATAGACTTTGCCATATTTAGTAACAGATTAATGTGGAAGATTAAGGGAAAAGAAAAAGCCAAAGTTTCTCGTTTGGACAGCTGGAGAGTATGTTGGGAGAAGCAGGATGTTTTAGTTGTACCAGGGTTTGATTTATAGAAAAGACCAAATGATGACAGAGAGAGGTCAATGCCATTGAAAGAAGATTTATTACTCATAGTTCCCAAAAGAAAGGACACACTGCAAGGCATAGGGCCATCTGAGAAAGTACCAGAGTCTATCTGGAAGCATGAGAAACTAAGAAGAAAGCATGACCCAGTTTGCAAGGGAGAGAATGGGTGAGGTAGAGTAGACAAGTGTGAACAAGTTCAGAATTGAATGTTGCAAATAATTTCCAAGGGCTCTAAGTTATAGGGTGGTGTCTGATTGTCTGATATCTATCTTAGGGTGATTTAAAGCAGGAGAAATAGTGATTTGTTCCATAACAGTAACCCTTATATAAAGAAGGTGGTTGGAGTATGGACTTCAGATTGTTTGGTTTGCATATGAAAGGCAAAACATCCAATCTACACAGGAACAAGTTTATAAATCATTTGCTATCTCTAGAAATTAGCTAGTCCTGAGAGGGGCAGTCTCTCCATGGCCTACAAGGCTCTCAAGATGTCCAAGCATCATAAATATAAAGTATAGAAATTTTTAAAACATGATTAATATACACGGTAAATGCTATATATAAATTTATGTGGTGGTTCTCAGACTTTAGCTCCACTAAAATCACTTGGAAAGCTTGTTAATATACAGATGACTGAGTTTCATTCTCTAAGTTGTCATGTGTTTGTCTGTTTTTTTTTAATAACAGAGTCTGACTCTGTTACCCAGGCTAGAGTACCGTGGCAACCGCCTAACTCACAGCACCCCCAAACTTCCAGGTTCAAGCAGTCCTCCTACCTCAGCCTCCCAAGTAGCTGGGACTACAGGCACCCCTCCCCCAGCTACTTTATCTACTTTTAGTGAAGACTAGAGATGGGGTCTGGTTCTTACTCAGACTGGTCTCAAACTCCTGAGCTCAAGTGATCCTCCTGCCTCTGCTTCCCAGAGTGCTAGGATGATAGCTAGGTTTCTAGGCGTGAGCTGCGACACCTGGCCTGCCTTTAGCTTTTTAATTGGGAAGGTGCAGAGAGCACAGAGAATTGACATGTCTAAAGAGATCTTCCAAAATGGGATTTCCTTCTTTTTTATGGCTTACTAGTATTCTATTGTAAATATCTACCATTTTTTTTCATCCAATGATCCACTGCTGGGCACTTAGATTGATTCCACATTTTTGCTATCATGCAGTGTTATAATAAACACGAGAGTCCATTATCTGAAGTGAAACAACTCAGAAACAGTCAAATGCCACATACTCTCACATTTGTAAGTGGCAGTTAAATAATCTGTGCACATTGTGGCGGGGGGGTGAGCAATGAGAAATTACTTAATGGAGGCAATATACATTATTCGGGTGATGGTTACTCTAAAAACCCAGAGTTTGCCACTACGCAGTGTATCCGTGTAACAAAAGTAGATTTGTAGGGGCGGCACCTGTGGCTCAAAGGAGTAGTGCACTAGCCCCATATACCAGAGGTGGCGGGTTCAAACCCAGCCCCAGCCAAAAACTGCAAAAAAGGGTGGCGCCTGTGGCTCAGTGGGCAGGGCGCCGGCCCATATACCGAGGGTGGCCGGTTCAAACCGGCCCCAGCCAAACTGCAACAATAACAAAAAAATAGCTGGGCATTGTGGCAGGCGCCTGTAGTCCCAGCTACTTGGGAGGCGGAGGCAAGGAAATCACCTACGCCCAGGAGTTAGAGGTTGCTGTGAGCTGTGTGATGCCACGGCACTCTACTGAGGGTGATAAAGTGGGACTCTGTCTCTACAAAAAAAAAAAAATAGTGGATTTGTACCCCTTAAATTTATACAATTTTTTTACAAAGTTCTTCAGTGATGCTGCTGCTGGTGAGGGACCAGCCTTTGAGAAGACCAATTTAGGGTATGTACAGTTTAGGAAATATCCAAAAGAATCATAAATTCCATGAGTAATATTGGGCAGTTGCCTATGTGAGTCTACAATTCCATGATACATTATTAAGCTGGGAATAAAGATTTGGGGGGTCATCCAAATGATAATTAAAATTTTGAGAGTACCTGGTGACAGGGGTACATGTACAAAGAAAAATTAAAACTATTAAATCCCAGGTCTCACTGAATGTTGAAAATGGAGCTAAGTGAGAGAAGTCCACAAAGCTGACCCAGAAAATGTTGCAAGGACCCTAGGAAGCGTAGGAAAGAAGGCATTCACTGCCAAAATGAGAGGCACTTATGAATGGCTTGACTGGCTTTGCCAGCATGCATTGACTACTTCATAATTACTTGTACATATTGTAGTTATTCATTTTACTAAACAACTTAAGCAATGCAACTGATTTTTTAATTATCTTTTAAATTGATGTATAAAATTATGTATATTCATAGTGTACAATATGAATTTTTGAAAAACGTATACCTTATGGAATGGCTATATCAAGCTAATTAACATAAGCACTATCTCACATACGTACTGTTTATTGGTGGTGAGAACACTTAAAATCTACTCTTTTAGCCATGTTCAAGCATATAATACGTTGTTAACTGTAACCCTTTCTTATAAAAAAGATGTCTTGAATGTGTTCCTCCTATCTCATTGAAATTATGTTTCCTTGGAACAACTGATTTTCTTAAAAATAAAAACCTTATATTTATAAGTTAGGATTCTAAATAATCACCTTTGGAGCCTATGGAATTATTCCTAGGATGTTACCATTCAAACTCTTTTGGTACTTATTTTTGGGTGGAGGGAGTCATTTTCAGAGCTGTGGATTCTTCATTTTCAATATCCTTAGAGTTCTTAGATGCATGAAATTTTTATATTTTGAAAGTTGATTTGATTTTTTGTCAGTTATTAAAAGCTCTTTATGACAAATAAATAAATGAATCCAAAAAGTAGATCGCTGCTATAATTTCTTTTGTAACTACAAATTGTATTTGAAGGTAGTTCCCCAAAATAGTGTTTACTTCCTAAATTGTAATATTATTCCTTACATTAATGGACAGTATGCATTTGTGTGTATAATGTTTTTGGTCTATTTGTTTTCAGCGTCTTCTCATATAGATACACGTAAATATCTGATCGTCATCTCACATAGATACATATCAATACACACATATCTCAAAATGGCTCTGAGAAATGTCTTGATTCAAATGATCTTTTTTCTAAGTTTTATGAAACCTGGGTACTACATGGTGACAACCCTGCTGGTCTGTCTTTGGAGAAGCTCTGGATCCTATACCGAAAATTCCCCTAAACTATTCTGTTCTCAAGAATATAGAAGGCAGGATTTTTAGAGGACAAGATTTTCATGTAAGACATCTTTCTCATGTTGAAAATTATTTCCTAAATGTATATTATGTTCTCATTACCAGAAGCTTTTCACATTAGTACAAATGCATAGGAGTATGGCAGTTGTGTCAGAAATGAATTGCCTCTCCAGCAATGGAAAGAAGAGTTCTGAGATTTAGCACATACATAGCCTTTATTTCATACATTTTTATTGATTTAAAATAATATGGCCTGTTTTAAACATAATATGTTAGTCCAGATTCTCTGCAGCCATTCTAGTTTTTTTTTTTTACTTTATATTCCTTTCTGTATGTATCTTATCTTATTTAATTCATGTGCTGAGATTCATTTACGTCTTGAATTCTACTTCATTGCATTAATAGGAAACTTGGTTTTATTTTTTCCCCTGGCATAGATGTGTTCCAAATAGAATCAGTAGTAAGCTATTAACTCAGTGGTGTAAGGCAGACATGAAGATGCATCTTAACTACTTGAGAACTGGTTAAAACGCAGATTGAAGGGTCCCACCCTTAGAGTTTCACCTTCGGTGAATTTGCATTACTACTAAGTTTCCAAATGATATTGGTGCTACTGGTCTAGGGACCAAACTCTGGGAACCATTGAATAAAGATAAAACTAAGTGCAGAGATTTTTGTCATTTGACTTTTGCCTCTGAAAATGTTTAGGTGAAGAGACATCCTGAGGTATGATCACTGAGATGTAGGTGGGGCCTGATAATTTGCATTTCTATTAGATTCCCAAGGGATGCTGTTGTTGCCCATTAAGGACCACACTTGGTGGATCCCTAATTAAAATATCACTAAAAATAAAAAAAAAATTTTAAATTAAATATTATTTAAAAGCAAAACATTGGGCTCGGTGCATGTAGCTCTGTGGCTAGAGGGGCAGCCACATACACCGGAGCTAGTGAGTTAGAATCTAGCCCTGGCCTGCCAAACAATAGTAACAACTACAAAAAAAAAGTATAGGGGGGGAGGAGCCAAGATGGCGGTCTGTAGTCAGCTTTCTGCAGACACTCCTGTCCAGAAGGAGAGTTAAAGGACAGAAATTTAGCAAGAAAGCCAACGGTTTGGAGCTGAGCCAAGAGACAAGGTCGAGGAACGCACATCAACCCTATTGGA
>CAUYON010209826.1:0-16747 GCA_963573935.1 Arctocebus calabarensis | reverse complement strand
CTTGAATGATGTGCTCCTGAAATTTAGGTTTCAATTCGAAGAGCTCTTTCTCAGAAGTCTTGACTTCGGGTTTGACAGGCTCTGGGGGCTTCTCACTGCCTTTTGTACAGCCTATAATGCTTAAGAAATCAGAAAAATCAGTTGTTCTTCTCTTACAGCAAGACCAACCCTTTAATGCATCATGAAAGACCGGAACACCTGGATGGTATGTGCAAGCATCGTCGGAGTTGCTCTCGGGGTCGAAGCGCTGGCCGCAGCCCCGGTTGTAGCACAGCAAGGCCATCTTCTTTCTCCGCCGTCGCAGGTGAGTCCCCAACCCCGGGAGATGCAGCCAGATGCGACCCTCCCAACCCTCTACCCCCGCTCGCCTTCGCGCACACAGGTCTCGCGGCCACAGCGGCCGCTGGCACTATTTTGTAATATTAAAGGGGATTTTCCCTCCCATTCCTTATATACCTAGCCCCCCATCATTTAGATAAAACATTTCATGCGTACTGCCCTAGGGAAGGACTGACACAAGAGAATGTAGTGAAAATAAAGAATCTATATCTCAAAGAGACTAAATAATGAGTGAGGGCACAACTTCTAGCTACAACCTTGGCAAAACCTCTGGAACTGGAAAGAGGAGAATTGAAGAGGAGAGAGGAAACCTTAGGAAATGACATTTTCCTTGGGCTCTTATCTACCATTTGTTTCCCTCTAGGGACAAAAAACATCCTGTAGATAAGTCTGGGGCTTTGTCAAGAGTAAGGAACCCTGATCTGTTACTGGTTAACTACTGTTGCAGACAAAGCACTCCAAATGAACATTTACTTAACTCACACATCTGTGGGTTGGCTGGGGGTGGGCTGATATTGATTGCTTTTAGCTTGGCGGCTCTGCTGATCTCAGCTCGGGTTGTTCATATGCCTGAGTGTTGGCCGGAGATCTGATGATCTAGCCTGTACTCATCTGAGAAGCTTGGGGGTGCTCTATGTGTTTCCAGTCCTTCTCAGGCTGGTGATCTAGCACAGGAACATGGGCCTTCTCTCCTCACAGCTGTAGCAGAAGTGCAAGAGAGCAAGTGGAAACATGCAAAGCTGCTCAAGACCTATGCTTGGAGCTGGTGCACTACTCCTTTCATCTCATTTGATTAGTTAAGGCAAGACATGTAGCCAAATAGAAAGTAGAAGGACAGAGAAATATAATCTACACCTCTAGTGGGAGGACACGCGAAGTCATATGGCAAAGACTACAGGGTGGGGAGAAGAATTGGGCCAATCATATAACTAAGCATACTCTCCTTTTCTGGGTAGAACCCAAAGAAGGGGCCAGACATCAGCGTATCATGGGATCAAATAGTTGTATAATTTGTCTAGACTATCGTCTAGGCTTTACCCAGCCTTGCAGTTTGCCTTTATCTCATGGGAATAATCTCAAGACACTGGCCATGAGATAAATGTCACACAAAGAGACATACCTGAAGGGGCCTTGAAATAGTTGTAATCTAGCAACGATGCCCTGGATCAAGGGCCAAGGATCACATGGAATGATGGGTGGTCACAGAGAAAACTCCCATGATTGTATAACAAAGACTTGTTGCCCTCTTGCTCCACAGCCTTGGCACCATGAAAATCTTCTAGAACCTAGAAATAATCTCTAGGAGAGAGAGAGACAAAGAAAGAGAGAGAGAGAGAGAGAGAGAGAGAGCGCTCCCTGGGTGGGTGAAGGAAACAGATTCAAACTAGCTAAGCATTTTTTTTTTTAATTAAATCATAGCTGTGTACCTTAATGAAATCATGGGGCATAATGTGCTGGTTTTATATACAATTTGAAATATTTTCATCAAACTGCTTAACATAGCCTTCATGGCATTTTCTTAGTTATTGTGTTAAGACATTTATATTCTACATTTAGTAAGTTTCACCTGTACCCTTCTAGTATTGGTTGTTGTTTTTTTAAAAAAAATATTGACGTATATGTCATATTTTTTAAGGCCCACTGAATAATTCATGTACTTCAGCAAAAAAGTAGTCTAAATAACATTTACATAAACCAGCACTGTGCAATAGAAATATAATATGAGGCACAAGTGTAATTTTAAGTTTTCTAGCAGCCACGTTAAAAAATGTAAAAAGAGGCAGGTGAAATTAATTTTAATAATACGTTTTCACTTAATATGCCCAAACTATTATGAGATTTTTTTTGCCATTAATTGGCATGGGGATTGAAATAGAAATTAAGTTTAATATCACATTTCTAGCATACCTGAGGTTCTGGTTTGCAACTGATGCCAGCTAACCCTATGCATTCCCTACCCCTTACTACAAGTTCTATTTTCTGACTATGTCATTGCTTTCTATACCTCTCTGCTCTTAACATCAGAACTAGTCATTGGCTTTCTTGTCACTGAGCAATACTTCCTCCCCCGGAAAACTCCATGAAAATCATTTAGTACAGAGAAGAAATGGTAGGCTAGAGGGTCAGAGGCCAGATGATCAATTAAACCCACCCACTGAATGACTTGGTCCAGGACACTATGTTTGTGACCCGTGATTCAGATTCTTGCTAAATGACCTTAAAAATTATTTCATATTCTGGACCTTCTGTGTTGTCTTTAAATATTAAAGGCAGAAATTTTCAGACTGCACTGTGCAATTTAGCCATCCCCTAACCTCCTACACTTCCTTCAACCCCATCAAAGTGAAGAAAGTCAGGGTAGGTTGGGAAGCTGTGAGTGAATATTTAAACATAGCTTCCTTTTTCTTCTTTAAATATGCTCTCAGTGCTAACACCAACACAGTTTCGAGTGTTGCTAATATGTCCTAATAGAAGGATGAAAAAAATGAAAAAAAAATTGCTTTGCACATGTTTCACTTTCAACTTTGTAAACAAACTATGCTGGAGTTTTACTCCTGGGATAACTATGGTTGGCTTTTCTCCAACTAAAAGAATAAACTGTATTGATTGACTTATTTATAGATGGCATATCTTGATACTGGGGGATAGGTCTTTGAATTAAATAGTTTTCTTGGCCATGACAAAACTCAGGGTAGGATCAATGTGCAGGTAAAAGGAAGATGTGAACAATCAAACAGATACTGTACTCTTTGTCTGTTAGTTTAAGTCTTAAAGAGACCTTGTGTAGAATTGGGCATTACTGTTGTATAACACAATGTTTGCTAACCATTCTCATAATTCAGTCAGTTTCTCTCCTAAAATAGTTGGCTGTAGAGAAATGCCTCAGAGTCATTGTGGATTTGAGTCCAGATCACCACAGTAAATAATTTCTCTCTCTCTGTCTTTTTTTTTTTTTTTGAGATAGCGTCTCACTCTGTGGCCCTGGCTAGAGTGCTATACTGTCAAAGCTTACAGCAATCTTAAACTCCTGGGTTCTAGAAATTCTTTTTCCTTAGCCTCCCAAGCAACTGGGAGTATAGGCCCCTGCCACAATGCCAGCTATTTTTTTTAAAGACAGAGTCTCTCTCTTGCTGAGGCTGGTTTCGAACTCCTGAGCTCAGGCAATCCACCTGCCTCAGCCTCCCAGAGTGCTAGGATTATAGGCGTGAGCCATCATACCTAACATAAAGCAAAATATTTCAATAAAGCAAGTCATTTTTTGGTTTCCCTGTATGTATATAAGGTGTGCTTATAACTTTACAGAGGTATGAATGTTTGATAGCATTATATCTAAAAGAACAATGTATATACCTTAATTAGAAAATACATTGTTCCTCTTAAAAAGTGGGAAAAGGATCTGAATAGACTTTTCTCAAAAGAAGATGGGCAACAGGTGTATAAAGACATGCTCAATATTACTGATCATTCTCTCAGTGCTAACACCAACACAGTTTCTAGTGTTGCTAATATGTCCTAATAGAAGGATCAAAAAAAAAAAATGAAAAAAATTGCTGAATACAGAGAAGAAATAGTAGGCTAGAGAGTCGTGGCATCGATTGGATTTGGATTCTCACCTAAGTTAGAATGGCTGTTATCAAAAAGGCAAAAATAACAAGTGCTGGTGAGGATGAAGAGAAAGGGAGGGTTAATTAGCCACTATGGAAAACAATAGGGAGTTTTCTCAAAAAACATAAAATAGAGCTACCCTATAATAAAAAAGTTCTGAGCAGTGCCTGTGGCTCAAAGGAGTAGGGTGCTGGCCCCATAAGCCGGAGGTGGCGGGTTCAAACCCAGCTCCAGCCAAAAAAAACAAAAACAAGCAAAGAAACAAAAAAACGGCAAAAAAAAGTTCTATTACTGGATATTTATCCAAAGGAAAAGAAATCAGTCTATTAAAGAGATACCCGTACCTCGATGTTTATTGCAGCACTGTTCACAATAACCAAGCTATGGAATCAACCTAAGTGTCCATCGACAGAGGAATGGATAAATAAAATGTGGTATGTATACATAATAAAGTAGTATTCAGCCTCAGAAAAATGAAATCCTATCTTTTTAGCAACATAGATGGAATGTTATTACGTTATGATGTTATTATGTCATTACGTTAAGTGAAACAGGAAGACAAATATCACGTGTTCTCACTTGTGGGAACTAAAAGAGATCTAAAGAGAACTAAAGAACTCATGAAGGTAGAGAGTTCAGTGATGGTTACTAGAGTCTAGGAAGAATGGGAGGTGCTAAAGAGAGGTTGATTAATGGGTAAAAATATACCGTTAGATATATGGAATATGTTTTATTATTTGCATAGTAGTTTGGCTATTGTTAGGAATTTATTGTATATTTCAGAATAGCCAGAACAGAAGATCTGAAATGGTCTCAACACAAAGAAATTATAAATGTTTGAAGTGACAGCTTAAATACCTTGATTTGATCATTGCACATTGTATGAAATATCAAAATATCACATATACCCAGTAAATATGTCCAATTATTACCTATCAACAAAAAAACCAAAAAAATTTTTGTCGCTAAAAAAAAAAAAGGATCATCTGAGCCTTCAGTACATTGTCACTTTTTCTCTGGTGGACAGTCCTGCCTTGAATGTCGATGGCTGCTGACTGATCAGGGTCATGTTTGCTGAAGGTTGGGATGGCCATGTCAATGTCTTCAAAATGACAATGCAGTTAGCTGCGTCAGTTGATTCTTCTTTTCACAGAAGTTTCCTCCATAGCATGCCATGTTGTTTGAGAGCATTTTACTCATCATAGAATTTCTTTCAGAATTGGAGTCAATCCTCTCAAACCCTGCCAATGTTTTATCAACTAAATTTATGTAATATTCTATATCCTTTGTTGTTGTTTTGACAATGTCCACAGTATTTTCACCAGAGGTAGATATCATCTCAAGAAACCATTTTCATTGCTCATCCGTGAGAAGTAAATCCTCATCCATTAAAGTCTGATTCTGAGATTGCAGCATTTCAGTCACAGCTTCAGGCTCCACTTCTAATTCTAGTTCTCTTGGCATTTCCACCACATCTGCAGTGACTTCCTCTACTGAAGTCTTGATTTAGTGTGTTTCTTAAGGCTTCTAGGCTTTTTTGAATGGTAAATGAACATTGGCTTCAACTTAAAGTCACTGGCTGCTCTAACCCATGACTCCCAAGGGAGTCAGCCTGTCTTCTGAAGCTTTGAAGCCAGGCATTGATTTCTCTTTAGCTATGAAAGTCCTAGATGGCATCTTCCAATAGAACACTGTTTTGTCTACACTAAAAATGTGTTTAGTGAAGCCACTCTCATCAATAATCTTAGCTAGATCTTTTTGATAACTTGCTGCAGCTTTTACATTAGCACTTGCTGCTTTATCTTACAGACAAGAAGGAGCAACATCTTTTCTTAAATCTCATGAACCATGCTCTGACAGTTTCAAAATTTTCTTCTGCAGCTTCTTCATCTCTCTCAACTTTCATAGCATCAGAGAGAGTTAAGGCCTTGCTCTGGATTAGTCTTTGGCTTAATGGAATATTGGGCTGGGTTGGCCACCTATCCAGACCACTAAAGCCTTGTTCACATCAGCAGTAAGGCTGTTCTGCTTTCTTATCATTCATGTGCTCCCTGGAGTAGCACTTTTAACTTCATTGAAGTTTTTCTTTGCATTCACAACTTGGAAAACTGGTGTGAGAGGCTTCGCTTTTAGTGCAATCTTGGCTTTGACATGCCCTCCTCACTAAGTTAATGGGTTCTAGCTTTTGATGTAAAGTGAGAGATGTGCAATTCTTCCTTTAGCTTGAACATTTAGAGGCTGTTGTAGACTTATTAATTGGCCTAATTTTAATATTATTATACCTCAGGAAATGGCAGGTCAGTGGAGCAATCAAAACATACACAACATTTATTAAGTGGAGCAATTTAGAGCATCCCAAAACAACTAAAATAGTAACATCAAAGATCACTGATTATAGATCAATGTAACAGAAAAAACAATAATGAAAAAGCTTGAAATATATTGTGAGAATGACAGAAATATGACACAGAAACACAAAGTGAGCATATGTTATTAGAAAAATGGCACTGATAGACTTGCTTGACACAGGATTCCACAGCTTTTGATTGGTAAAAAAAAAAAAAAAAAACCTGCAAAGTGCAATAAAGTGAAGTGCAATGAAATGAGGTATGTTGTATTTGAACTTTGTGGAGATCCATCCAGGACACGTGGATACCAACAGGTTAAGTTCTTACAGAGATGTTCATTCATCATTCCTATTGGGTGGTCAGCAGGCAAGGGTCTGCTGCAGATGGAACTACATTTCTCCTGCTTAGAAGCTGGCTTTGATAGTAGGACTCATGTGCACACCATGAGAGGTTGTCTGTTGAGTAAAAGTAAGGCAGTTACCTGACACAGACTTTTGCTCAGCATGGTTCCCCGGCTCACGGACCACTTCTATTCACCTTTACAGTGTGTGCATTGGGATGGTAGTGGGAATGGAAGGGAAGCTTATTGATAAACAGTATTGGATCAAGCTACAGCAAACCACCCCAGATCCCGTATGTTTCCACCCTTGCCTCCCTCCAAGGCCTCCCCCAACAGGAAAACCACACATATACTGTCTTCCAATTTCTTGCAGAATTATGAACATCTCAGATCATTAGCACCTGGAAGGAATAATAAAAAAACAACAACTCTTGGACTTTTCCCCACTCCCCTAAAGGAAAATGTTTATTTCTTCCTAGAGAGGATGGGGGCAGTTAGGGAGGGAGTGGGTTGTGTTTCGCTTGCATGGGCTGTGCTACTTCTACCAGAATATTTAGGTTTGGCCCTAACTAATGAATAGGCCTTGGGGGCAAAAGAAAGAAAAGAAGGTCATTTTAGTTTAACACTAAGACTTGGGGTATACAAGGCACAGTATGCATTGGGCAGGAAGAAATAAATCTCTCCCCATATGAATGCTCAACCCAGAGCTAAGGCAGTGGTTGGATTTTGGAGGGGTAAGGGCTGTTGACTAAAATGAGTGAAGCAGAGATGGATTCCAGTTCCATTAGAGCTCAGCCTAAACCCACTTTCCTTCCTTTGAGGGAAGCAAAGATCAAGGGAAAAACAGTTGCCAGGCTCTCCACTCGTTTCCTGGAAGCTAAGGGACATGAGGGGAAGAATGTTGATGCAAGTACAGATGCAGCCAAAGAAGGTGCTCTGAATAAACTGCTGCCTGGCGGTGACAAATGTGTCTTTCTTTTAGAACACACTTTGTCTGCATGAGGAAGTCAGGAATTTCAGAAGCTAATTCCACCTTTTCTTCCAGCTTGATCCAGATTTAGGCATGGGGTTGATTTATTGAATTTAATAAGCAATAATTAATTAGTTCAGGAAGGAATTTCAGAAGTCAACCTGAGACCCAACATCTCCCAGTTGGGCGCTTATCAGAGTCTATCTCAGGGGTGATAGATTAACTCTTTTATTCATCTGTTTTCCAGTTGGCATGTGTGCTTGCCAAAATACTAGGTCAATGTTTCCAAATATGTGTTTTGTATTTCTCTATCTCTCTCAATAGGTTGCAAGGCTGAATATTACTTATTAGCAGGGTAGCAACTGCATTTGAAAATGTATAACCATATTAAACCCATAATTTTTGACTGACATTTCTTAGAAGGCAGCTAAAATAGATAACTAAGAAGGATACATTTAAAGAAAAAATAGTTGATTCGAGACTGAACTATGTCAGAAATTCATAAGATAGTTTATAAATGACCCATATTCAGGAAACATTTCCATGTGTTATGGGGGATAGATAGAATTACTTTTCTCTGAAGGTGCTTACAGTTTATATAAAGAGAAACGACCATGGTCCTACGGACGGAAGGCTATATCATTTTGCAGATAAAAGCTTTCTACATTCAGAAGGGCAGGGATGGATAAAGTGAAGATGTCTTGGGTGGACTTAATGGATGATATGGAATGTGACTGGATTTGAAGGACACAGGCATTTAGAAAGAGACTGGAATAGGAAATGAGATATGAAGAAATAAGGGGAAGAATCATAGGGTGCACTATCCTTTCCTCAACCCATGGCAGACACAGGTAAGTCAGTGTTGTAATTTTTTTTGGATTAAAAAAATAATTTTATTTATTTTCCACTGCATCCATTTTCACTTCCTTAAAAAATGCAAAATACCTTCTTTCTTTGGGGGCATTAGCTGTTTGCCACTTGTGCTTTTTTGGGCAGAATTTTCCATCAAAGTGATTGTGACTATTAGCTAAGTAGTGGGCACATGATCCAAGTTGCCCCATTGAACCCTCAAGAGGTGAATTTGAAGCTTTAAGAAAAGACGGAATAGCAGGTGTAGCTCATTTATCTTTGGAGCATGGCCCTGCCAGAGCAGTTCCTTAGCTACTGTCCTTCAGGGTCTCTCACTCCTGGACCTTCTGAGTCTGGTACTTAGTTTATTCCCTTGATTCTGTGAGCCACCTCATATACTCACAGTAAATCCCCCCCTTTGCCTCACTTAGCCAGGGATCAGCTGGGCCTTGTGACATGGAAAGTCTGGCAAAGATGTGTTGCTTCAGCAGCTGGACACCTGTTTTCTTCCTTTGGCACCACCAACACTGGGCCCTGAACACTGTCCCTTGCATTATCACTACTGGGCAGTGGTGGAAGGAATTCTAGACTTCCTATGTTTCTATTCCACTTACCCCTGCTTCAAAAGGAGGATCTGATTGGCTGAGCCTAGGGTGATTTGTTTCCAAATTTGGAGGATACACCTCCTCTCTCTCACATAGTGGTGGATTCCTCAAATACAGAAAAGGAGTTCAGATGTTGGTGGGGAAAAAATCCAGTTTAACAGACATAAGGCAGTGGTTAAAGTCCGTAGTCAAGTAACCTGCATTTAAATCTTGGCTATTCTGTGTGACTTCTTAGCTGTACGACTGTAGATTTTTTAATCTTTCTAAGCGGCAGCAGCATCTTTGTTCCTACAGTGATGGGAATTACAGCCCCTTTCCTTTAGGATTGGTTGGAAGATTACCTAAAACAATCCATGTACAAGTGGTTGAGACAGTTATGGCCCATAATACATGCTTAATAATGATAGCTATAATTATGACATAAGCTTCTGCCATTACCATACATAGAAACCAATTTTTTTCAACACAGCTCTCAAGGTAGTCACCTCTGATCCGTGAGATTTGGCAGACCTGATGAAAACTACTTGCCAGCCTTGGTATGTGTTTGGGATTAGGAAGTACTGGGAAGTAGGCACAGATCCACAGTGGCTCTATCAGAGCTTGGATAACTTCAGCAAAGGGTTAGATAGTAAATATTTGCTTCTGATGTCTCTGTTGCAGCTACTCAACTCCATGATTGTTGTGTAAAAGCAACCATAAATGCTTATGAGTATTACTACATTCCAAAAAGCTTTACTTTTAAAAAAGAAAGCAGGCCAAAGCTTATGGAATGCTTTTCTATATTATTGATGATGATGATGATGGATAATGAGGATAAGTGCAGTTTCCAGCACTCTACATTCTATGTATATAATTTTTACAACAATCCTGTCAAATGGGTATTACCCCCAATTATAAATGACAAACCAATGCTTAGCCAAAATGATCTTCCTAAGCTATTTAGCTAGTTAAGTGATAGATAAAGGAATCAAGTCTTGGTTTGTTTGACTTAAACGTTTATACTTTTCCACCATGATTTTAGAGGAAAAGGGCCAAACAGGAGTGGAATAGGTGCTAATGTGAGGGACTTTGAGATCTGTGTGTTATTTAACCTGATTTATCTGGGGAAGAATAATAGAGAAGCATTTATTCAGCTTTCTGTTCGGAGATTAAAGGGTATGAACTTGGCTCCTGGATCTACTCTGTCATATATCTTTGGAACCCAACTGTAGTTTTAGGTAATTTATTGGGCTGTAAGGAGGGACAAGGTGAGGGTAGCCCCTATCAGTGAGATTGTGTAAGTCAGTAGAGGTCAAATTTCAAATACCTGGGAACTGCCAGCTTTGGACACCTGGCTAAATTTGAACTTTATTCTGTATATCAGTGTTGCTCAAACTTTAGTGTCTGCCAGAATCACTTAGAAGTCTTATAAATACATGGGCTGTAGTGCCTTACTTTTAAGACCTCCTGTTTAGTAGGTCTGGTTTGGAAAACCATACTTGGAAAACAATTGGATATAATATTGGGCTATAGAAGTCAGTGAACATGGAAGATGAATCTGCCAGTGGTATGTGAGCCACCACTGGCTGTTGGTGGATTGTTGATGGATTGTTTCCTACCTGAACTAAGATGAAATGGTTACCTACCCACAAGAGAGAACTCATTTCCACCTTAAATGGAAGGACCTCTGCCTTCCTTAAATATTAATAGTAGCTAGATGGTAGGCACTATGCAGCAATGTCTAGTATCACACTGAGGGCTTGTGTGCTTCATTCAATCTCTGGCATGACAGCTACTCCAAAAATTCTGTTTGGTTTGAGTCTGTCTCTTAAATGGTTTCCTATGGCATATAAAACCAAAACTCCTTTATGTAACTTTGTTCTTGATACCAGTCTTACCAATTGTCCTGTATCCTGTGAATTCCATCTTTTTGTAGGTGCCTGTCCATTAAATTGGGAGCCTTCACCACATCTGTGTTCTCTACAGGACTTGGTATAGTGCTTGACACATGGTAAGTGCTCAATAAATGTTTCTTAAGTGGACTGAGTTCCTGGGGCTGGCAAAAACACCACAGGGCTGGAAGGTCTCCTTGTTTCGTGGATATGATTCTTCTCTTTGTCTTGCTGCTTCTCTCAAATTTTGAGTTGGAAACATTAGCCTGCATTTTCTGTAAAGAAGTATCAGAAATGTATAGATTAATAAACTTATAGTGTTGATGATGGTGATAATGATAATGATAGCAGCTAAATAGCTTGAATCTTTCCTGTTTTCCAGGTATTGTTTTAGGTAGGAACATATATTCTCTCTAATTTCAAATCTCCACTATGACTCTGTGGCATAGGGTTCAATACTCCTTTTCTACAGGTGAGAAAATATGGGTTTAAATGGGTTAAGGTCACTCAGCTCCCCATGCCATAGCAAGACTTGGAACACTTGAGTCTGACATCAAAGGCATTGGGCATGTTTCTTCTTTGTGCAACACTGTCCATTGAATTTTTTCGTAAACGTGACTAACAAAGCCATCCAAATGCAAATTTGTACACTGCTTATCTAATTACAGATCAGGATTGACTCTATCAGAATGACACTTTGAAATGAGAGAATTACCTTCCATCCACAGTTGGGAGGACAAGAAATTGTGATTAGGCAGCCATTGAACCTTCCAGTTATATTTTTTCATCTCATTGCATTCTCTCTGTCTTTCTCAAAGCAAGCCAGCCCGAGAGCTTTCGAAAAATCTTTGAATTGGGATTTTATATTAAATTCCCATCTTGCAATTTTAAGGTAAGGCAGTGAGAAGAGGAGAAAATGAGGGAGGACGGGCGGCACCTGTGGCTCAAGGAGTAGGGTGCCAGCCCCATATACTGGAGGTGGTGGGTTCAAACCCGGCCCTGGCCAAAAAAAGATCAGAAACTTGATCTACAGAAAAAAAGAATATTTGGAAATTAAATAAAGAATATTATTATTATATTAAATAAAGAATAAAGAATATTTGGAAATTAAATAAATAATCCAAAAAAAAAAAAAAAAACCGAAAAGGAGGGAGGACAAGAGAAGTTTAGTAAGAAAAATTTCAAGTTACCACCTGTGTAATTGTAAGACAAGGAACAATAGTAATTTGGAACTCTGTCCTTCAGATTGCAATGACTTTGCACTTGCCTTTCTTTGTTATCTCAAGAAAGGGACAATAGAGGTGGTGACCTCTCAGCAGGGCTCTGCAGGACATCCCTTGTGTACTAACCATTTCAACTCAGCTCAGGCCTTTTATTCCAGCCACTCTGTGCCAACCCAGTCTGTGCAGGCTCAGAGCGGCTTCAGGCAGGGGTGATCTGCATATTTCCATCATTTTTACCATGGACCTACCTGACATCATGAAGCTGACCACCTATGGGCATATACACACCTCTCAAATGCAAAGAAAACAATGCCCCATGGTGCCACCCTCCACCTATGGGAGATGAAAACTGATAAGATGCTCCATCTTTATTTCCCTGGTGGATGGTTCTGAGATTCACTACGTGGTATCCGGGAAGGTTCTGGAGAATGATGTAACCAGTAGCCTGCAGTGGTGGCGAACACAGTAACACATGGTGTTGGCTCTCCTTTCCTATTTCACTTCTCCTGTTCTTAACTTCTTCCTCCTCTCAGGAACAGTGTTTCCAAATAAACTGTGTGTACATAATAAATCTTTGCTTCAGGCTTTTTTTAGGGGAAAGCTCAGACAAGCAAAGATTCTAAGAGTAATAATGATGAATAACTCAAATTTGCACAGCATTTTACAATGTACTAAGCTTTCCCACGTAATATTCTTTTATCTACACAGCAATCTTATACAGTATGTAGTGTGTGGATTTTTGTTTTTCTGTCCTAGATGAGACATGTTAAGATTTCAAAATGTGAAGCAGTTTACTCAAGGTTATATGGAAGTTACTGATATAGCTCTTAGTTCAGCAAACTTTTTGCTTTGACTACATTCAGAGTTTTGGAATTGTGCAAACTGGAGCAGTATGCTAGAATTTGCCTTTATTAGACTTCAGTTGTCAGAGTATTGACATGCATGGTATGTGTAGATTAACTAATCATACAAGTGACTATATATGTTCCTTTACATGCAGCTTTTTATTTCCTAAAACTTTTCTTAAGCAAGCTTCAGCTCTTTCACTTCTGCAGTGTTTGATGTGAGGCCAGACTCCTTCTTCATAAGCAGTTCCCTCCCTGGGAAATAGCAGGAGGAAGGTATGATAATAAAAATAGCTCATGTTTATTGACAGTCAAAGATGCTCTAAGAGCTTTCCATGTTTATCTCATATTTTTGTTTTATTTTTTTAGAGACAAGGTCTTTCTTGCTCTGTTACCGAGGCTGGAAAGCAGTGGCCCAATCATAGTTACCTGTAACCTTAAACTCCTGGGCTCAAATAATCCTCCTACCTTAACCCCCTGAGTATCTCTTGCCACTGTGCCCAGATGTTTTTTTTAATTATTTGTAGAAATGGGGTCTCACTATGTTGCCCAGGCTAGTATTGGACTCTTGGCCTCAAATGACTCTTTGTCTTGACCTCCTAAATCGCTGAAATTATAGATGTGGGCCACTGCACCTGAACACCATGATTTTCTTGACTAATCCTCACATGGATCCTGTGAGGCAGGTACCATTATTATCTCCATTTTTAGGAAGCCAAGGCAGAAAGAAATTAGGTAAGCTACCCAGAGTCACACAGCCAGTAAGCAGTGTAGTCAACATTTAAACATAGGCAGTCTGACTCCAGAGTTAACTCTCTTAAACATAATGCTATACTTCCTGGGTTAAGTAAGTTATTTAGAATTGCTCATTTTGTCATTTTAAATGAAATGCAAACTCTGTTGCCCAGTTTCCTTGGGTTTAGGGAAGGGTGGTAAAGGGACAATGTCTTTTCCCAAAACCTACTCCATCAACTCTGTTTTACAAAATACAAGTCATGACTATATAGAAGTTACCTCTTTGCCTATAACACTAACATTTAACAAGGAACCAAAGAGAAGGGATATTTGTCAGCTTGTTCAAATACATAATTGTTCACAGATGTAGGTATCTGGATTTATGAAAAAAATGTGGGCATCCTGTTAAGGAATTAGTTCGTCTATTTTGAATCCTCAGATGCATTAGAAGCTATTTCTAAAAGGCTTATCATTCTTATATTTAAAAATTAAGCACCAAATTTCTAACGAATTAAATTTCAAAAATTAAATATAATATTGATTGATAAAAATTGTGAAATAGAATAGCTCCATATACATTCTAAATATTAAATAACAGTGATTCTCAAGCAAGGGTGAATAAGAGGTGGATCAGAATCACATAATGTATATCTACTCAAATGGATAAAGAAGCAGTGATATATATGTATAAAACATATATATATGGGATATAATATAATGGGATATATGATATAATGCTCATTTTGTCATTTGATAATAATAATATAATGGGATACTATTCACTCTTAAAAAGGAGATGGACATTTGACGTAACACGAGTGGACCTAGAGGACATTGTGCTAAATGAAATAAGCATACACAGGAATCAGCATACATAGAAAGAAATATATTGCATGAGCTCACTTATATGTGGAATGTAGGGGAAAAAAGGACAAATATATCAAGATAGAGAATACAACAGGGGTCATGGCTGGGGGTAGGAAGTGGGGAGATGTAGGACAAGGGATACAAAATAGCAATATGTAGGGTGAACAAGTGGAAAGACCTAATATACTAAGAGGACTATGGTTGATAATAGTGCACTGTTTCAGGATTTTTGCTCATTGAATAGATTATATCTGCTCTTGCCACAGAGAAGAAAATGGGTAACTATGTAAGATGATGGATATGCTGATTCATTTCACTGTAGTAACCAATTCACATAGATGTGTGTCTGTCCTATAACATAATGTCATGTACCTTAAATATACACAATGCAATTTGTTTTAACAAAAGGAATCATATGGTGGAAGATTGCTCTTCAAGACAATTATAACCAATTTGTACTTTTTTTTAGCTGTTCCATTTCTGAAAAGGATGTTCCATTTCTCTGTATCTTCCATATTGTTGTGATTACCCAGACTTTATCATTTTGCAAATCTGATAAATATGAAGTGGATCTCACTGCTTTTTTAACATAAAATTTCTTAAATTAAGAAGGTGGTTCATGAAGTACACTTTAAGCTTGATAGCTTTATCAGTAAGTCCATTTCTGTTCCTACATCTTGTCTGCCATCTAGGCTAAGCCATGAGGTTTGTGTCATATGAGAGAAGAGAGTAACGTCCACAGAATAAGGATGAAGGGGGTAATTCCTACCCAACAGCAAGAGAAATAGAAGCTCTTCTTGTTGAGATTAGAGGAGAGAGAGCAGAGGGAACAAAGAGTTTGACACTTCACTAATCCCCAATTGACGATAGGTTGGGGTCACTTGAGATGAGAATACTTAATATCCAATATTGCAAGCTAATGTTTTCTCTGCACATCTGATTTTCTCTGTGATAAAAACGGTGACTCAGACTCTCATTACCATCGTCTTAGTAGAGTTCCATCTACCAAGCCTTCGATAGAGTGTCAGGTGCTGTGATATGCTGACTAAGCACTTCATCTGTAGTCCTTTCATCCAAACCATCCTATGGGAGGTGGGAGGGTGAGGTTTGTCCTCTTTTACATATGAGGAAACTGAGATTAGGAAGGCAATGGGAACTCTCCAAAGTCAAATCAGTAAAAAATGCTGGGGGTGCTATTCTAATCCAGACACGACTAACTCCAGACTGGCGCATCTGACCACTGAATGATCCGGACTCCAGTTAGAATACCTATTGGTAGTGGTCTCACAGGAGAGTAGTGGACACTAGCAAGATTGCACACATTTGAATTTTGTTCCTGTGAGAACAGCTTATGGGAAATCCACATTTTAGCAAATGCTTCTATCCTGATTGCCTGGAATGACACCAGTTGCTCTAGACAGAGGCAGGCAATGGGTTCAGGAAGACATCTGGGATACTGTAAATTCAATCATCAGGTAGGAGTTAAAGGATAGTAGAGAATAGTCATGAAAATGGGCTCTGGAGCCAGTTATATACAAAGGTTGTGAGTCCTGATCTCTGATTTTTTCTTTCTTTCTTTTGCAGTTTTTGGCTGGAGCTGGGGCTGGGTTTGAATCCACCACCTCTGGCATATGGGACCAGTGCCCTACTTTGGGCCACAGGTGCCGCCCGTTCTCATTGTTTATGGCTTTAGGCAAACAACTCATCCTCTCTGAGCTTTTTATAATCTTCAAAAAGTGGATAATCTGTATGTTATACAGATTTTTGAATTAAATGTGATGCTATATATACACAGCCTTTGTATCAAGTATACAGTAAGTGCTGCATGATGGGAACTATTGGATGGGGACAGAGAAGCTGGGAAGTCTGGCAGTATGCAACAAACAGGGAGTAATATCTAAGCAAATTGCTACTTTCTCTTGCATGTGAAATCACAGTAAGGGAAGTTTGACCAGTAACCAGTGGACATAGAACTATGGATTTTTAAAAAAGATGTATTATTTTTTTATTTTTTATTTTGTTGTTGTTGCAGTTTGGCCAGGGCTGGGTTTGAACTCACCACCCTGGGTATATGGGGCCAGCACCCCACTCACTGAGCCACAGGCACCACCCATACTTTTTATTTATTTATTCACTTATTTTTTACTAT
>CAUYON010209810.1:0-58529 GCA_963573935.1 Arctocebus calabarensis | reverse complement strand
ATTATAATTGTGTACATTGGTGCAATCATGGGGCACAATGTGCTGACTTTATATACATTCTGAAATATTTTCATTGAACTATTTAACATAGTCTTCATGGCCTTTTAATCACTATATGAAAACATTTATATTCTACATTTAGTAATTTTCACCTGTACCCTTCTAAGAAAGACGATTTAATGAAACATGAGGTGGTGAGGGGTGAGCGTGATGCGCACGCCGTCTTGTATTTCTTTTATTTAGAGTTGCCAGGAAAGGCTGCTCAGAGGAGATGATTTTGTTTTGTAGTGCAGTTTGTTTTGTAGTGTAGTTTTTTTTTACTTTGAACATCTTTTCTTTTTTTATTATTTCAGATTAATGTGAGGGTATAAACAATTAGGTTACAATGTTTGCATTTGTTAGTTGTGTCCCAACCCAGGAGATGTGCCACCTACCCTTACCTTGTGCCCATAAGGTGGGAGCTCATCCAGCTCCCCCCTCTTCTTCTTTCTCTTTCCCTCTCACTTCCTTCCTCCCCCAACTTAAATTAAGTTTTTCTGTTATGTGGGTATTTATTAGATCATCTACTGGTTTCGTATTAGTATTGAGTACATTGGATACTTTCCATTCTTGAGATGAGAAGATGTGTTTCAACTCCATCCAGGTTAATACAAAAGATGTCAAGTCTCCATCTTTTCTTACGGCTGAATAGTACTCCATGGTATATGGTATGCCACAGTTTGTTAATTCACTCCTGGGTTCGTAAGCATTTAGGTTTTTCTCACCTCTGGTGATTGTAAATTGAGCTGCAATAAGCAATCTAGTGCAAATGTCCTTATGATAAAATGTTTTTTTTCTTTGGGTAGATGCCTAGTAATAGGACTGCAGGATCAAATGGGAGGTCTACTTGTAGCTCTTTGAAGATTCAGGGAAGGTGATTTTGTTAAGAACTCCAAAGGCAGGGAAGTAGAGTGGTGAGACCATGGGGACAGAAACCAATCTACACAGAAAGAAGAGGAAATCCAGGCATGCTGAGTTCGTTTAGTGTTTAGAACATGGAGAGGTCCAGGGTAGTTGCAGAAAGATGAACAAGCAAGGGGCAGGTAGAAGAAGAAACAGAGTAGTAACAGGAATCAGAAAAGGGGAATTGGTGGCCACAGACTAGAGTCACACCGGCTGTGATGAAGAATTTAGATCATATTCTGCCTCTCAAAGGAAGCCACTCAGAGATTTTTCAGGAAAAGGACCTGCATCACATTTTCTTGTTATAAAGGAGTCTGAGTTCAGGAGGGTGACCACATCACAGAGGCAACAAGAATAAATCAGAGGTAACTCAGGGATTGCAACAGGCCTGATGAGAGGTGATGATGGCGGGGCCCATGGAAGAGATGGGAAAATCTGGGTGGAATCTGGATAGAATTTGAGGGCAGAGACAAGATTTAGTACTGAGGGTAAGAGAATTTGAGAAAGTTGTGCAAAATTATTCTTCTAGTAAGTTTCAGAGCATAAGTTAAACCTGTTTCCCTCTGATCTCAAGTCTACATTCCTTTCAATACTCAGTATTTCCCACCCAGGATGATCATTGTAATCCCAGAGCAACATGTAGAAGTTGTTAATATCTAACTCCTGCTCTAGGGCCAGAGAATCACAGTATCTAGGGCAGTGGGTTAGGAAATTACTGTTTCAGATATTCAACCACGTTTTCCAATCACCTCATAAACCTCAAAGGGATGAATATGACAGTTCACACAAAGGCACAGCCTTAGCACCTGAGCAAGATGGCTGTTTACAAAAGAGAATGCTTCACAAAAGGAAAATGTAAGCAGATTTGAAGCACAAATCATAGTTTCTCAGTGAAGAATGAATCCAAAGAAGTAGATTCCTATAGAAATCACAAAAAGAATAACTTTCAACTCTCAGTGAGATTTATTCTTTCTTCGAGCCCGGAACCAAAAATAGAAGAATGGCTGTAGTAATGAACACCTTTGTTTATAGAGACAGGTGTCAAAGCAGGTTTAAATCTTCTGGTCCACTTTGGCACTGGTGGTAGGACTGCAAACTAATACAACTACAACCCCTATGGAAGGAAGTATGGAGAATTCCCAAAGAACTAAACATTGACCTTCCATTTGATCCCATAATCCCATTACTTAGTATCTACCTAGAAGAAAAAAAAAATTTTATCACAAGAGCATTTGCATTAGAATGTTTATTGAAGCTCAACTCACAATTGCCAAGACGTGGAAGCCACCCAAGTGCCCATTATCCCAGGAACAGATTTAAAAAGTGTGGTACACGTGCATCATGGATGCTATTCAGCCATAAGAAAAGGAGACTTGACATCTTTTGTGTTTACCTGGATGGAGTTAGAACACATTCTTCTTAGTAAAGTATCGTAAGAATGGGGGGGGGAGTATCCAATGTACTCAATACCAATATGAAACCAATATATAAACAACTACATGACCAACAAATGACAAAATGCAAGTATCATTTATTGAGGGGGAGTAGCAAAGAAGAAGGCGGCTGGCGAGGAGGGGAGGTGACTAGAGGGATCTCACTTGACATGCACAATGTGAGGGTGTTCAGCACAACCCCCGGGGGGAAGGGCTCAGCTACAACTTGAACTTTACCTTAAACATGAAAACAATGTAACCTAAACATTTGTACTCTCTTATCCATCTGAAATTTAAAAAAAATTAAAAATAAATATAAGTAAATCTGCTGGCCTCAATTATTTCTGCAAAATTGAAGAGGAGGTTAGCTGTGGGAAGGAAGATTAAGATGGATATTCGGGTAGCAGACTTGAGGACAAAAACATATTTGAACTATAAACTATAGTAGAGCAGAATGAGAAATAACCAACAAAACAAAGCCCTCCCGTGAAGCTCCTGAGAGCGCTTGTGTACCCAACATAAAGAACAAAGCACACACTGATTTAGCCAGTGGCATGATTTCCTCTGTCTTCTCAGCTCAGGGCTTGTGAAGGAAGAAACTGTTGAGAACTGATCCAAGTTTGAGAACTTGAGGAAAAACAAACATTTGGTTTAAGAGTAGTATAAAATAAGCCATGTATTTAATTTTTGTGAACACCAGCATCCATCTCTGCACAATTGAAATACATTTTAATTCACTGTGCTGTGAGGATTAAATTAGATAAACCAGGTGGATTTTTGTCTAACAACTAGTAAATAGTCTAGAACCAGTAACCATTATTACTGTTGTTAATTCTCTGAGAATGGGATCTTAAGTGGAATAAAAATAAATCAGAGATCAGAAGGCCATGAATTTTAAGGGGGTAGGTGTTTTGGAATATTTTGATGCAGAATCTTTGAAATATCAAGAATAACTGTGTGAGGCTTTATCAGTAAGTTTGGAAAAATGACACACAAAAAAGCTACCCAACATTTGTATCTTTCAACTTGTTGAGTCCATTTTACCTCACTATCCTACCCTAAATAATGTATTCGCTAGAACTGGCTTTGCTTGAAGCTTGTTGTGTTAAAAACAAATGCGTAAACAAGTAAAACACACTTAAGCTTTTATGTTGAACCTGTATTTTTCAATTTATTAGAATTTTTGCTTCCAAACTTGCTTTTTAACACAAATCATATATTTATACTATAAATCTATAAATTATGTAACTTTTTAATATATTTGTGTATAAACATATAAATATGATATAATTTAATTCCCACTTTTTATTTGTTTCCAAGCCAAAGGAAGGCTCATGGAAGCACTTCATCTTGGTGGGACATCTGGCGGGTATTTGGGCCTGCCTACAGATTAGTGCCCCACTGCACTGTGCTGCAGGCAGTATCTTCAATGTGGCATCCCCCACCCCCTCATAGGACCTCAGGGCAGCACCAAGGTCTCCTGCCTATCAGTGTGATCAGCACCCCAGGTGGTCTAGCCTGCTGGAGTTCCCAGTGGTTCCCAGGGGCAGTGCTAAAGTTAGGTTTCAAAAGAAAGTTAGCTTTATTTTTTCCCAGGCTGCTGGGGAGAGCTCAACCCACCTCCAATCCTCTCTCTTCTCATCTCTGAATCCACGAGCCTAGGGAAATTCTCTGTGAATGGTGGTTTGGGAAGTGGGTGGCACCATCTGAAATGACCATTTCTCTAGCTGGTCATGGGTTGTCTAGATTCTGTGGATTCAAAGAGGTTTGGCTACTTCTTCCCCAAGTCCTGGTGAATTCAAGGTAATAGTCTTGCCTTTGAATAATTTCTAGTTGTATTTTTGTGGAGGGAGTGATACCAAAGGATCTTATTCCTCCATCTTGCCAGCAGCACTTCTAAACTCTATGAAATATTTGGTTATAATAATGTTAATATTAAATCTATTTTATAGATAAATTTCCTCAATATAATGACCAACTCCAAGGGGAAAATTGTATTAAATAAAATATATTTATAGTTAAGAATTGAAGCATTGTTTAATATTCAAGAAAAATCATATGGCCAGGTGTGGTGGCTCATGCTTGTGATCCTAGCACTCTAAGAGGCTGAGGTGGGTGAATTGCTTGAGCTCAGGAGTTCAAGTCCAGCCTGAGCAAGAATGAGACTTTATCTCTACTAAAAATAGAAAAACTGAGGCAAGAAAATAAATTGAGCCCAAGAGGTTGAGGTTGCTGTGAGCTGTTATGACACTATGGCATTCTATGTAGGCCACAGAGTTAGGCTCTGTCTCAAAAAAAAGAAAAGAAAAGAAAGAGAGAGATCATAATATGTTTATGGTGGCCTTATACAAAGAGTGTCTTTGCAAAACCTCAGGTAAACGCAGTCAGTTTTTCTTTCTAAATGACAGAAAATACATCAGAGTTGGGTTATAACTCACCTGCCACTGGAATTTATTTTTAATAATAGAATTATTTTTCTAATATTTAAAATATTTTGTAACTAACTTTAGAACAGGAAATGATACTTCCCTGAAAAAATATTTTATATATTATAAAGTACCATGAAATAGATAATTTTATTTTCATTATAGACTAATATTTTTGTAATTGGGAAGGTTGTACTGTATCTTAATAGCATCACTAAATAATTAACTTATAAAAATATAAAATAATATACCCCAAATATGTTTTTAGATCTTTCAAAATTATTTTCCAAGGAGAATTTAAAAATCAACTTATTGCAAGTTAACTTTCCTCAAGTAAAAATATTTGTCCAAAAATAACATCATACTTTTGCCACAGTAGGACACTGTCAAGCTGTCAAGTCATTATCCACTGTCCAACTAAAATTATATGTGAAAAAAAATCGTATTATAATTTCATGGTTCTTCTCCAACAAAGAAAATCTGATTGATTGCAATCATTTACACAGCCATGCAAGAGAAGAATATAAAAAAAAATCAGATATATTCTTTAAGGCTTCCATCTATTAATACTAAGCTTTGACAAGTTAACTAAAATGAGAAATCTTGTACTTTTTCAGACTGCATAAAGCCACTGTGAATTCAGAATCCATACTTCTTTTATTTTGATGGGCGTTCTTTTGATCCCTAGAAATAAACATATATAATTTCCAAAAGAACTGCTTCAAAGGTAAGTAGGACCCAAATATTGTTTTTCAGAGACAAAAATACACAATGTCAGGAGTATTTGTCTGTTGATTGACGATGCATTGCACAGGAATATAGAGACATCATTCCTATAAAACTCATAATATTATGGTTTAGGGACCAGTTAACCTTTAACACAAATCACTTTTATTTTCTCACTGGCATTTAAAGCACTTAATTCTGTTGTATTTTATTTCTTTTTGTTTCCCCATTTTTTCCTACCCTGTGCCTGAGGAAAAGTTTATCTCTCGCCAACTGTGAAAAGAAATGAAAAAGGAACAGGATGGGAAGGCGAAAAACTAGGAAAAGATGGAGAGCCAATTTCCCCACGAAGAAGTGATTTAATGTGAAGGAACCGAAGTCCATACCAACAAGATACTTTTAAAAATTAGAAATAAATTGCTTTATGCTTTTTCTGATGAGTTCTGCCAGATAAGCTTAGAAGTAAATAATAATAAATAGACAATATGAAAAATAAACACATTGGCAGCAGTGAGTTTTATCCTGGTATTTTCTCCTATTCAACGTGTTGGAATTTTTCTATTAGAATTGTTTGAAGGCACATCACAGGCAGAATATAAAGTAAAATAAACAGAAGACTAAGTGATCCTGAAAAGAAGAGAAAGGAAAGTGTCTGGGAGATAATTTTTTTCTGTACGGAATCTGTACTTGGTGACAGATTTCACATGGTCTTCCTGCTTTGTGGGTTGGGATGTGCTCTGCCAAGTAGCTCCCTAGATGTCTTCATCCGTGGACCAGACTTCACGCAGATTTTTTTTTCTATTGTGACGAAATAATGTTGTGATTGGTATACAGTGCCAGAGAGGAATGTGAAGAAAGTGTTTGGAGTTCTGTTGGAACAATAAAAATGATTTGTATTAAAGGTTAAATAGTGCCTGAACTATAATGTCACAAGTTTTATGGGAATGAAGTCTGTAAGGGAGAGTGCAATGCACCACCAGTTCACTTGCAGACACCACGACATTGTCCCTTCCTGTTTCTGTGGAACAGCACTTGAAAAGCATTTGCCTCTAAATAGATCCTTTGGGATACGAGAGCTATGGTTATTTGATCTAAGAATCCAATAGCGGATCATGACCCTAGTTGCACAGTCATTCAAATAGCATAAATCAGCATTTATCATGTGACTATATTCTGTGTTTCTCTAACTTTTTAAAGTAAGATAGTTATTTTCTTCGTGCAGTGGGGCCTAGTTTGATTTAATATAAATTAAGATTTGAAATCATTAACTTTGACTTTTTCGAAAACATCCTTGAGATGTGGGAGTTTTTCAAAGCTTACTAATTAATTACATTTAGGAGGCAGTTTTATAAAAGGATGCACAAAATTGGCAATTATCTATTGAAGTCAGGTTGCACAGAAAGTCATTCAAGGAAACTCTAAATAAATAGTTTAATTAGATGAATGTCATGTTCAAATGCGTGCTCCATACATTCAGAAAAGTCTAAGTGAATGTTAAGTTATTTCTGCATATGAGAAATGGCATAATCTCAAATGCATTAAAATACTTGTAAGAAATACATCTTCATAATCTTTCACTTCATTTGGCTATGGCAAATACATTAAGCATAAGTATTCTGAATAAGTAAATGGTAATTTTTGTGGAAAGTTGTTAACTTATTTTGATTTAGGATATTTTGGGGGAAAACTCATACTTCATGAGCATTTCTCTTACACTGTAGTTTTACCATAGCATACAATCATGTCTTTATCATTTTTATGGAGCATAAAATATGAAAGATAGATAAATAGACATATATGTTCCACAAACATATATACATATATATAATACACACATGTAGAACATGCACAAACATATATATACACACATATGTTTAAGCACCAAAATTAATAAGTTTCTGATAGTACCTTAAAAGCCTAATTTGTAGGCTCTAGAAAATTTTAAAAATACAAGAAAATCATTTTTATGTTTACATTCAGGATGAGATAGGTTTTCATGAAATTCTGTAATTATTAGCTATGGTTACTAACCATATAATTTTAAATCTAGAGACAAATATTGGATTAATGGGTAAAGTATATAACATAAATGAGTGAAATGAATTGGTTGTTTAAAAAATGGCAACTGTCAACAAGATATCCAAACTTTACTTATTTGTACTGAAATATGTTGTTAAGTGTATTATAATAAAAACAAATAAGTTTTGAAGATATTTGAAATTTGAAATTTAAATCTCAAAAACAAAAATGAAAACTAGAATTTTCTTCCAACGTGGTTCATTTTTATTCTATTTGGAAAAATAAACTTGGCATCGTTTCTTCTGTGCCAAGATATCAGGTCAGATCTATGCTTTTCATCATGATTTGCTTTCACAGTATATGAAATTCCATTTTCACTTTCTTAACTAGCAGAAAAATTACTTTATTCAGTTTCTCACTGGAAATATCCATCCACACACAGCCAACTGCTCTTTGACAAAGTAGACAACAAGCTATACAACAACCTATGTGATAAATGGTGCTGGGAAAATTGGATAGCCACATGCCGAAGAGTGAAACAGGACCCCTGTCTCTCACCGCTCACAAAAATTACTTGAAGATGGATAAAACACTCAAATGAGAGGCCCAAAACAACAAGAACTCCAGACAATACTGGAAAAACTCTTCTAGATATCAGCCTAGGTGAAGAATTTATGGAAAAGATCTCAAAGGCCATCACTTCAGTGACAATTAAATGAAATTAAAAAGCTTCTACATAGCTAAGGAAACAGAGCAAACAGGCAACCTACAATCTACAGAATGAGACAAAATATTTGCAAGCTACACAACTGATAAAGAGCTAGTAACCAGAATCTACAAAGAAATGAAGCAAATCGGAAAAAACAAACAACCCCATTACAAAGTAGGCAAATGACATGAAGAAAAGCTTTTCAAAAGAAGGTAGTCAAATAGTCAACGAACATAAGAAAAAAAATGCTCAACAGCTATGGAACTCACTCACACAAATGCCACATTATTTCATGAGTCTGTCTCACTAATACACTTTGTGTCCATAGATTCATTGAGACATCATAGTTCCACTGATGATGTACCACAAACAGACATGACAGTGGCTGTAGTAGCAATTAGTTCCCATTTTTTAACCTACCATGATCACTGTGTTCACATATTTTCAAGTGTCTGGGCAGGATTTATTTAGTGACTTTTGTTATCTACCATATTATTGTAGAAATAACACATATGTAGAAAACTACATGCATTTTTCTTCATTTTATGAGTGCCTCTAAAAAAGTCCTATTTTTAAAAAGTATTGGTGTAGGACATTTCTTTACATTTGTGATAATATTGCTTTTCAGAACACCAATGCTGGTACTTATTTGCATTTAAGAAAGAAACCCTCTAGATATTTTAGTCTTTTCCTTTCAGTTCATTAAATTTTACATAACGTATCTTTGCTCATGTAGTTCATCTCTATCACTGTGCCTTGTTTTGAATTGGTTCTTTACACTTCAGTCTTTTCAAATAAATACACTTGGTTTGCATATTAAACCCACAAGAATATTATTCAATTCTGCTAAATGATATGCTCTTTCAATTTCCCACAAACACTTAGCCCTCTTATTATAACTTTCATAAACTTAACTTTTGTTAGAGACATGTAGAAAAATACTATCTACTTTTAAAAAGAAATTTTTTAAACACAATGACAAAATTTTCTTTCATTTCAGTGTCAGAGAAGGAAAGAAAAGGAAGTCATAGGAACTGGGACCAATTAGAAAACTGCCAGTGATGGCTTGAGACAATCACTGCCTTATGAGAACCTTGGCTTTGAGTTTGTAGCTTTTCTAGTGTTCCAGATAAAACAGGCGATTGTGATTTTGACCTTACATCTAGTGATTTTTGAGCAAATAAAAAAGAAACATAATTCAACCTGGAGTTGATACACAAGACCTACTACAATTTTGAGCTCTGCCCTTCTCCAACCAACTCCCATCTTTTTATAAAAGAGAGAACCAAGGTTTAGAAAATTGAAGTGATCTTCCCAAATACACAAAGCAAGATAACAATGCAAAGAATAAATGAGGATCCTCAGACATAATCATAGGATTCATTCCATTAAAAGACATCAAACATTCACTCAGATATGTAATCCTGACACTCTGGAAGACCAAGACAAGAGTGTCACCTGAGCTCAGGAGTTCAAGACAGCTTGAGCAAGAGCAAGATCCCATCTCTACTAAAAATAGAAAAGCTAGCTGGTGTGGTGCCTATAGTCCCAGCTGCTTGGGAGGCTGAGGCACGAGAATCACTTGAGTCCAGGAGTTTGAAGTTTGACATATGATACCAGAGCACTCTACCCAGGGCACAGAGTGAGATTCTAGCTCAAAAAGGAAGGAAGGAAGGAAGGAAGGAAGGAAGGAAGGAAGGAAGGAAGGAAGGAAGGAAGGAAGGAAGGAAGGAAGGAAAATAATCAAACTTTAATAATTTTATTGTTACTGGTTTTTGAATCGCCAGGCCAATGAAAATTCAAGATGTAGACCCTACCAAAGGAACACACACCTCTATCTGTCTTAGTTCATTTCAGACTCAACCCAAATGCAGGTTTAGGAGAGATGATTTCTGAATGTTTTTGTTATTATTAGAGGGATGAAAGCAGGACTCTCAATTAAACCAAGTCCCTTAGAGCAAAGTAAATTGTAAAATGTGCCATTAGCCTACAACTTCAGATAGGCATTAACAACTAATCTAGGCCGAAACTAAATTCTGCCAGACTAAATTATTCTAATTGGCTCTTTGGACAGTGTCAGACACTATTCAACCCACTGCATAGCTATACCTCCTGGCACTTATATAGCAAGGCCAAAAGAATGTCGTTCAAAATGAAAAGCATTTGGTAAACATTCTGTATAGCTGGTGCCAGGTGAGAAATAAGGTCTGTTGATTGTGCCAAACTCTTAGATGGATTTTGGTGAATATATGAAAAGAAAAGGCATTTCCTGGCTCTCAGAAATATTTTCCCCAAGCTGTGTTGCTTTTCTGGGCAAGAGTAAATAAAATTACATTTTGACATAAATATACTTTAACTACTCATTAAAAGATAGTGAAAAAAATACTGGACATCATTAGTTTAATTAGTTTTAAAGTTTTTTATGCTAAATACCTAACACATAGCATTTCAATATTGCCTTTTCCTTAGCATATTAAATATGGTTAAAACATTATAAATAAGATTAAGCATTAAGATAATGCTTTTAAAATTGCCATGTGTCATTAATCGGCATTCAATAAATTCCTGCTAATCCATTCCGAAATTATACATCTTAGAAGTACAACAGCAAATTTCAGCATTAATCTTTCTTCATAAATACACTATGCTACCATTGACCTTGTATGTTTAGCATAGAAGGAGACCAAAAGCATAAAGAACTTGGTTTATTATCGCTCCTCCTAAATGCAGGGAAATTTTTCCAAGCATGAAATTCTCTATGTACCAATATGCACAATGAATGTATGTTATGCATAAGAGTGTGTCCATTATGAAAGATGCAGGAAGCAAGAGCTGTACACTACAATAACCTTGTGAATTACACAATAGGGCAGAGGCATGAGTGTTCTAGTCATAGCATGCCTTTGCTTTTGGAAAACAGATTACTGTAAATATAAGTCACTATAGATACTTCTGAATATCTGGTCACTTACCAAGGACATTTGCACCAGAATGTTTGTTGCAGCTCAATTCACAATCACCAAGACATGGAAGCAACCCAGTACCCATCAACCCAAGAATGGATAAACTGTGGTATACATACATCATGGAGTACTAGACAGGCATAAGAAAAGAAGGAGACTTTACATCTTTTGTGTTAACCTGGATGGCATTGAAGCACATTCTTCTTAGTAAAGTGTCACAAGAATGAAAAAGTAAGTATCCAATGTACTCAATACTAATATGAAACCAATAGAAAAACAACACGCCCACAGGAGAGAAAAACACAAGTATATTCAAGTGGCAGGGAGGAAAGAGGAGGGAAAGAGGGGGTGGGAGGAGGAAGGTGCTTTAAACTGATGGGCATATTGGGAGGATGTACAGCACACTCCCTTGAACTTTACCTTAGAAACACAAACAATGTAACTTAGTCATTTGTACCCTCATATTAATCTGGATTAAAAAATTTCTATTCAAAAAAATATGCAAGGTGACAAAGCTCTGTGAGAAGAAGAATTTGGATTTTTGTTTGTTAACCTTCCTCTTCACCTCTCCTACTCACAGCTCACTTTGTTCTTGATGACCGTTCTGAAGCTGATGCGCCTGCTGACTCCTTCAACACATATATACTGAGGGCCTAGAAAATGCAAGTGTTATTTTACTTACTGTGCACACATCAGTGAACAAGGCTGACCAAATTCCTGTCCTTGCTGGCTAATTTTCTAGTGGGGAGTTCTAGATGGAGACCCAAAGCATCATGAACTTGGTTTATTATAGACAACAAACAAGAGGAACTGATAAATTTATCAAAATCACACTGTCAGTGGGTAACATAGATCTTCAAAAACATCTGCTAAGATTTTCTTTTTCTGAACATTATATCATGAATTCTTATTCAAAGCATAAAAATTTGTATTTCTCTACTTTCTCCACTCTCATTTCTTTAATCTTGTAATAGGACTTAAATTTTATCATCTGATAATGTAAAGATGAGGGGGGAAATATTTTGAAGAAGAAAAAGCCTAGCATATCTGGCTTCTTGAGAGTCCGTGCCTCAGTACGTTCCAACAGACATGGTGCACACAGCTACCATGGCTCTGGCACAGTCCTTCTTCGTGGGCTTTCATCCTAATAAAACATTTATTCTCATTTAGTGTACACATTACGGGTCAGGGAAGTGTTCTCAACTCTTATTCTTCTTCCTCTACATAATAAATGACCCTAGAGGTCATCCCACTGGCTTAGGTAAGCAAGGACGCTTTTCTGAAGTTGGGACTGAGATCTGAGGCTCTGTCTGTTAGTCAAGTGGAAAGAATCCTCTAGAGTGAAATTATCCTCATCCTCACTGCTAAGCAGATAGACAAAGTGATTTTTCACTTGGATAGTGCAGCTGGGGTCTTCGGAGAATGTTAACACAGAGACAAAGTGAGTGCAAACTGAAAGATATTTCTCAGGAAATTTAGCATGTGGAATGGTTAATCAGGTACACCGGTGTACAGGCTATTCCAGTGGAAACAATTACTTTAATATTATATGTTAGATATGAATATCTAGAGTACCTTAAAAATCTATATTGAGATTAAATTTACTAGATTGGATTATAATTGATTTGACTCCAAATTATGTAGGACTGTGAGATAACTAGTTCACTTTATTTTTTTTTTTACCCCATGGTTTGGTCTTTAACTAAGCCCATATTCATCATTTAATAGTGCTTTTAAAAAATTGTTGTATATCCCAAATTACAAGTAAAAAATACAAAGTTATCTTTCCATTAGAAAAAAAAGTTTTGTTTTTCTTAAAGAGCATGAGATTTTTAACCAATACATTTCTAACAGTCCTCATTTATACCAGAGTGAAAAGAAAAACTATATGTGGTCACATTTCTGGGCACAAAAACATGTGAATTTCTATGCTGAGACAAACTCTAGCCAGAATTTTAATTTTTTGTTTTATTTTTTTTAATTTCAGATTAATTTGAGGGTACAAAGAATTAGGTTGCAATGTTTGCATTTGTTAAAGTCCCTGTTGTAGTTGTGTCCTACCCCCAAGAGGAGTGCCATGGACCCATATATTGTGCCTATTAGGTGGAAGCTCACCAGTGTCCCTCCCTCTTTCCCTCTCCCTCTCCTTTCTCCCCTCTCCCCACAACTTGAACTGAAGGTGGGGCATATATTCATGTGCTGGCTTATGTGGGCATATATTAGTTCATCTACTGGCTCCATATTAATATTGAGTGCATTGGATACTTGCTTTTTCATTCTTGTGAAACTTTACTAAGAAGAATGTGTTTCAACTCCATCCAGCTTAATACAAAAGATGTAAAGTCTCCATCTTTTATGGCTGAATACTAGTCCATAGAACACATATACCAAAAGTTTTAAAAGACCCTAGGATAGAAGAATCAAGTCTGCCTACTTATAGAATAAATCTTGAAACATATGCACACGTATGTGAGGACAGTTGGTTGATGACACCTTCATGAAGGCAGAAAGAAGGATTATATACCAAGGTTATATTTTATTAATTAAATAGATTTTAAGATTATGTAAATGTGGCAGGCAAGGATATAGAAGATTATTTAGCCACGCTCATATAGATTCATTGTTTCAGATAAATTTTCAAATAAGAATAGAATGAGGTTATCTATGACATCTTGAGGCTTTGAAGCACTTTTAATCGAAAGGAATAGCTATTTACCAATAAAAGATCAGGTGGGAAAAAAGACAAAGAAGAGAAGCAGCTTAGGAACACTAAATGTGTTTATATCATGTGGAAGCAAATATGTTACTTAGTGAAGTAATTTTAACACGTTGCATCAGTCGCTCGTGCCCCTGGAACTTTGCTCCCTCTTCAATGTAAACTTGGAGAAGACTGACAATGGTTTATTTTTATTTGGTTTGCACTCATGCTAAATATAATTTCATTAGTAACAATTGAAGAAAATACTACACTAAGGCTGACTATGTCCTAATAGCATAGCTAAAATCTAGTTGGTCAGAACCAATTGGAAGAAAATTGTGCTGTTAGGGAAGGGATTTATTGAGGGTTAAGGTATTAGCAGGAGCAAGAAAGATGCTGGGAGCAGAAATAATCACCTAAACGTTGTTCAAGATTTATTTAAGAATCATTGATTTTTTTTTTTAGGGGATGTGGTATTCTAGTAATTACATCAGAGAACAGGGCTACAGAGAGTGAACATTTCTGATAATCATAGCCCACAGCAAATTAAGGGACTAATTTTATGCTGACCCTTGGGAAACCAATGTATCAATTAGATAGACTGGTTTCCTGGAGCAAATCTTCTTCTATACATTTTTATTTCAGCAAGTTTGCAGGGTCCTGTGTTTATGTCACTCTAACTGTGAGTCCTAGAAAGGGAAATTATAAATTCTGTGGCTGGTTCTTTCAGGATGTACTCATTGACTCTTTTGCTACCTGAAGGCAAAATGGAACAGTTGTTTATTTTGGGTTCATTGACTCATTATTATCACTAATAAAAATTAATAAAGCAGTGATAACTCTCCCTGGTCAGATACTATGCTATGTAATAAAAACGCCAACTGAATAGAATGGAGTTCAGTACTTCAGGGAACATGAAACCAGATCCTTTTTTTTTTTTTTTTTTTTTTTGCAGTTCTTACTTCTGAAGCCCTGAACACAAGCCCTTTTGTCTCTTCTTCCACTTCTTTCAGGAAAGAAGAAAAAGAGGAAGAGAAAGAAATAATAAAAAATATAGAAGCATCAGTTCTTTAGGCAAAGGATTCTGAACACCCATCTTAAAATAATGATTACATGCTTGATGTCTGCTAGGAATGAAAGAGCATCTTATAACCAAAACCTTTTTTGTAGATTCTAGAAAATATAAGCTCTTATAATTTACTCTCTCCTAGAAATTATGAGAGCAAGGAAAAATAAAGAGAAAAGAAGGTAAATTTTCAAAAGTGAAAAAAATCTCATAAATTGGTTAATACTGTGAAACGCAAAATGGGACAGTTGTTTATTTAGTGATTAATTTACTTATTTACATTGCTAATAAAAATTAAGAACTGAAAAAACTACTTGGTCAGCAATCTGGAAATGGGGGAGATGCAATGTCAAAAAATTTACTACTATATTAGGGAAAAATAAGTTGATGTAGGTATCACTTTCAATCACTTTTAGATATTCTAGGTAGACAGGTCACCAACTCAGTTTTGAAGTAATGACAAAGGCATCTCTGCACCCAGAGAAGCATAAGGAAGTATGGAGAGGAACAATTAATTATTCCATAAAGTTGATGAATAAAGAAGAACAATTTAGAAAATTCTGTATTTTTTTTTTTTTTGAGACAGAGCCTCAAGCTGTCACCCTGGGTAGAGTGCTGCAGCATCACTGCTCACAGCAACCTCCAATCCTGGGCTTAAGCAATTCTACCTCCTCCTCCTAAGTAGCTGGGAGGCGCCCGCCACAATGCCCGGCCATTTTTTGGTTGCAGCCCTCATGGTTGTTTGGCAGGCCCAGGCTGGATTCGAAGCTCCCAGCTCAGGTGTACGTGGCTGGCACCTTAGTCCATTGAGCCACAGGTGCTAAGCCAAAAATTCTGTATTTTTAAAATATATTCGTATGCGTCCTAGATTCTTTACTGGAGAGATTTCAATAACATGCCTGCATCAGGGTCTGAATTATACTAAGGGAGCTCTTGAAACTTATTCCATGGTAGACCCCCCCCCAAAACAAAAACTTTTTAGAACCTGTTGAGATCTCAATCACTGCTACTTATTTTCATTCTGCCCTCCATAGGGAAATACTTTAAGTAAACAAATATTAGTCTTTTTGAGTTACCAAGTTAACTATTTTTATAATGACATAAAGTAATTTTAACAGGAATGGTTTCTCAGCATTGCAGATGGAATACCTCGGGTAGCTGTCCAACCTCACAACCCCTGGAGTCCAAGTGAGACTTTTGGTTCTCCATTTCTGCTACCTTTATTGCATCCCTATACTTAATTTTTAGTCTGTTTCAAGTTTTCTTCAGGGAGCTTTAGAGAGTTTAGACATCTAATTGGTTTCCTATCAAGAATGAGACTCAGCAGTTTGAGGGGACGGACACATTGTGTATTCAGGTCAAATGGCAATAACCAGTGTCTTTAATAATATTATACCTAGCAAGGTATAGAATGCCCATAAAGCTCTTAGATCCTTGGTTTTATTTCTTCTGCAGTGTTTTTACCCTCCTTCAAGCCTGTAATACACATTTCTATTAGAAAAGAAAAAAATAGAAGCTAGACAATCTGTAGAAGAGGTTTTTTTTTTTAATTTTTATTTTTTATTACATCATAGCTGTGTACATTAGTGCAATCAAGGGGTACAATCTGCTGGTTTCATATACAATCTGTTTAGCATACCCTTCATGGCATTTTCTTAGTTATTGTATGAAGACATTTGTATTCTGCATTTAGTAAGTTTCTCCTGTACCCTGTAAAAGAGATTTTTAATATGTAGCCTTCATTTTACAAAACAAAGTTTTGTTCACAGTGGTAATTTTGCCAAATTCCATAATGAAGAGAATTAACATATCTGTCATTCCCTGTTATGAATGTTAATACTCAAAGTTTAATTGTCAGCTGCAAAATTCTATTAAAATATTTTAGATGAAGTATTGAAAACATTTCTAATGGGTCTTGCTACATGGACTCCCCCCTCTGCTGCTAGAGGTCCTGTTTCCCTTTTCTATTTACCTTCTTTTGTTCATCATGTTTATCAATCTTTCTCTCTGTCAATAAATTCTATCCTGTCACTAGGAAGGAAGGGAGAAAGAGAGGGAAGGAAGGCTGGACTAACATACTATTAAGCTGCTCTCATTTTTTATTCTTATGAACCTTACAAAGGAAAATGTATTTCAGCTACATTTGACTTTTATTATCAAAAATCCATAGAATTTTAAAACATATAGTGGGATTGATTTGGGCTTTAGCTTTTGGTTCACACACGACTCAGGTAACCAAAGAAAATGAACTTGTCGTCCTCTGAGAAGAAACATTACAAAATGAGTGACTGGTAACCCCCTCAAAAAGTAGTTTAAGACTACATAATAGAGATCTTAATGTCAAAATGGAAGTGCTCTGTAGCATGCAGTCACAGAATTCCTATTGAGTTTTGAATATCTCCTTGTCAAAATCAATTGACCAACCCAATTTCTGAAGACATGTGCATCTTTAATGGCACTTCATCTATAATCTTGTCCAACAATATACAATTTAGTGACATGGGAACAGAATCCTGGAATATCATGTGGGATTGTTCTTTTTTATTTTTTTCTATGTTCAGGGAGAAAGGATTCAGCATCCAATCCAAGGAGAAAAATCAGTGTTATCTCAAGGGAATGCATTTTATTGATTATAGCAAGAGAGGGGCAGTGAGTTCAATTGCCTCACGCTCCTTAGTCTTGACATAGACTCCAACTTTGCCGAGGAGACAATGAGTATGAGGTAATGCCATCATAAATAATTACTTAAATCATCTCAGCACTGTGGAAGCTGAGATTTTGTAAAGGAGAAAGGGAAAACCCTGTAAATGTAAAAGCCTGGGGAAGAAAAGCTCTTAAGGTAATTGGGGATTTTTCATGGACAGTGGTTTTATACAATACATGGCTTTCAATTCCAGTGTTGAGTACCTTCTAGTTGCTAACTGCAGATCAAAGCAGATTTTACAGGGGTTTTTGTTTGTTTGTTTGTTTGTTTTTTGCCACCAGCTTTAGTTACTCCAAACAGAATCAAAAGGACCAATGGACTCTATACAATTAAACAGGCTTCCTTTGCAGACTGCACAGTGGCACACCAGAAAAAGGGTGCTGCTTACAAGTGGCCCAAAAGTTTTCCCTTGTGCTTCTCATCTAAATATTGAAATCAATATCAAACTGTATATTTAAACACGAAAACTCCAACAAAAGGATTTCATGAACATCATGAGGGTGCACAGTATAATTTCCAGGATTCATTCTTGCCCTTTGGGAAAAACCTAATATCAAAGATGAAGAGGAAAATGAAATGCCGTGCATACGGGATGCAAGGTTATCTGTTTTTCCAAAACATTTCCAGACATCAATATATAAGAACAAGATTTTTTATTACAGCCAAATCTAATTCAACATTTTCAAATTTCAGAACACTTGTTTTTTTTTTTAACTTGTAATTTGACAAAATGAACTAATGGGGAACAGTAGAAGGCAGAGCCCCTGTTGAGTGATTTATAGCTATCATTTCATTTAATAGCCTGTAGGGAAAAGTTGGAGGCTAAGTATTATCATCTCTATTTTCTAGTTGAGGTAACAATGGTATGGAGAGATTAAGCAATTTGCATGGGCTTCCACAATCAGTAAATCAGGGGCCAGCAGCAAGGAGGACAGCATTGCTGAAGGCTCTGATTGTGGCCTTGGAGACAGAACCCTAGAGTAGGGCCTTTTGAGCCCCTTGCCACCTGTAGGATTTCTGACAAGTTAACCCAGTAGAACCTAAATTCCCTGTTCAATAAACTGGAGTAAAGACCTCAAAGTGTTATTATGGATATTGAATGTATCAATATTAATGTCTTCAGGCACTATAATATAAATATAGAATGTTTGCTAAATAAATTAAAAAAGTCTCTTGATTTTTCCAAACAGGATTTTCTTTCATAACTAACAATACTACCCCATCACTAGCTTCCTGGAGAGTTTTTTTTTGTTGTTGTTAAATGTATCACCCTTGAGATATGTATAGGAAATAATTTGGAAAATTAGTCATTGTACTGAGTTGAATTTTTTTTTTTTTGGTAAAATGGCTCTCAGATGAGAAATAGGCAATGTAATTCATGAAAACAATTTATAGGAAAGATTCTAATGCATAAATTTTACAAACAAACCATCAACTGCAAAGATACCTACCAAAGAAAGCCTTTTTTTCCTCTTCTTTAACCAAAAACCACTACTTTGATATTACTTAAGAAATGACAGTGTACCTATAAAAGCCCTCATGCAAATAATTCAGTTCAATAAATTTTTTTCAAGTAATCCCTGTTTAAAATAGGATTTTTCATCAACCATTACAAAAAGTAGTTTCTATCATTCTACTTAAACTATTTTTCAAAATGTTATGATTTAACACTAATCTGCCATTTATATAATGTCGTTTATTTGCAAATAGGACTTTAGGTATTTGAAAAATTCATAAAAGAAACCTAAGAATTGTTCTAATCAAAATACACAAATAAGAATGAGTTTGTTAAATGTAACCTACAAAAAATAATGGACAATAAATTAGATCTCTTATCACCTTTTGGCTCAGCAATGTATTTAGTGGAACTATTTGGTACATTACATTTTTACTGTGCAGTATAAAGCAAGAAAACTTTCCATAATACAGGTCTTTATAACATAGAAAGATTAGACCTTCTTTGACTTTCCAATTCTAGCATAATAAATGAGACTTTGAATAATCCGATTTAACATTTTTCATTTTCCTATGTTCACAGATCTAAATTTTATTAAATTACTAGTGTTAGGGAATTCTTTTTTTCACTTAATCATAGATGGACACAGGAAATAGTGCATCTTGTGAATATTTAAGAACATAAAATGAGAAGGAACTTCTTACTTTATGGAGTTTTTGACCAAATAACAAGAGTATGATCTATGATAAATATAATGTACCAAGCAGATGATATACAGGATGTCTATAAAGTTTGTGTGCAATTATGGATACCCTGTATTTCATTCATTTCACTCAAAAGATGCCTAAATGTTGCACATAAATCACACTTTTCAAATTGAATCATAATATAAATAAAACTGAAAAGCATGCAGAGACCTTTGCTATGCCCTGACCTCCCTTTTTCTCTCTTTCAAGCAGTAGGTGGGGACAGAGGGACTGCGCCTGAGCCACCAGGTGTCCGTCCCTAGAGCACTAATTGGTTTCTCCAGCTGGGGGAATGACTGAAGCTTGTGGAGGAAGACACCACTGAAACTCATTCAGCTGAGTGCCTCCATGACTAACTGACAACTCGCTATCTAAATGAACACAGAGCAAGGAGAACAGACTCCCAGGCTGGCCCCTACCTCTCATAGGATTCCAGATGCTCAGTGACTCTTCTCAGTGGAACCAGAGAATAAGGAGAACTTCAAGAAAACTAACAGACCAAAATGGACATAGCCTGGACAAAAGCCAAACATACAGAGAAGACAAAATCTAATTTTAAAAAGTTACTAGAAGAGACAGGCCTAATTTGAACACTGATGTCACAACACAAAGAAGCCTAAAAAGAAAATTACACACACCCACATTCACATCCTTTTTATTTCTGATTCTAAAAGAATAGCATTTATGAACTTAATTTTATAAGGTGTCTTTAAAAAGAGAGGGAGAAAAAAGACTATGTTACTAAAAATTTAGGATGAAGAGTCAAACTAACCAAGGCTTAGGCACTCCTAGCACAGGAGGGGATGGGGCACAGTTACAGCATCTATAGACTGGGAAGAGATAGGAATGATATACACATATGTTTTGGGTCAAAATATCATCATCATCAGAATGAAAGAAGACAACATTGGTAATTGCCAATTGCAGCAAAAACAAAAATACATAAATGGGACCTGATTAAGTTAAAAAGCTTCTGTACAGCTCAGAAGACAATCAACAAAACAGAGAGACAACTTTCAGAACGGGAAAAGATGTTTGCATGTTAACAAATCTGACAAAGGGCTTAGTGACCAGAACCTACAAAGAACTCAAGCAAATCAACAAGAAAAGAGCAAAGCTCCCAGGAATCACTGGACAAGAGACATGGACAGAACCTTTTCCCAAGATCACAGACAAATGGCCCACAAATACATGAAAAAATGTGTATTATCCATAACTATCAGAGCAATGTATATCAAAACCACTTTGAGGTATCAACTAACCCCAGTAAGAACAGCCTGCATTGCAAAGTCCCAAATCTGCAGATGCTGGCATGGGTGCAGAGAGAAGGGAACACTCTTATACTGTTGGTAGGATTGCAAACTAATATAGCCCTTTTGGAAAGAAGTATGGATAATCCTCAAAGAGCTAAAAGTAGACCTTTCATTTGATCGCACAATCCCATTGTTAAGTACCTACCGAGAAGAAAAAAAAACATTTTTTTTTATCATAAGGACATTTGCACTCAAATGGTTATAGCAGCTCAATTCACAGTCACAAAGACGTGGAAACAACCCAAGTGCCCATCAACTCATGAATGGATTAACAAACTGTGGTAAATATATGCCATGGAATGGAATACTATTCAGCCATATTTACATAGAGATCAAGTTTTATTATATTCTGTTAATAGGTCTGTTTTCTCTTGTAAAGAAAATTTATCAATATTTTATGAATAATGCAACCCAGGATTTTCTAATATTTCCAATTATTTTTCTTCTGGCTTTTTCATCATATATTCTAAAATAAAATAAATTAAATTAACTTTGTAATTAGGTATTAGTTCTTTTCTCTAGAGCCAGTACTACTTATAACTCTTACTAGATCATTACATAAATTATTTATAATTCCATGCTCTATTGAATTTATTGAAAATGTTCTTAAATTGGAATATTTTTAGAAAATTTCACTAAACATGTAATGTTAGAAAAAATATGAATTCCATAATTAAGGAGACTTGTTTTATACAATTGAAATTACTCAAAATTCCTTGTTGGAATGTTTTATATTATCTTTATTTGGTTAAATTTAAAATATGAAAGAAATACATATCCAAGGGTTTGGGAGAGTATCATAACTTTGATGTCTATGTATGCTTTATTTTAATGTGAATACAGAAAACTGTGGAGGTTATAATTTTTTTTCCTTTGGAGATAAAGCAGTTGGGTAATGGATAACAAACCACCTGTCTTCTATTTGGAGACTATACCGCTGTTGCTTTGTGTTCAAAGAAGCCCCCCCGATGCCCATCGCCATGTTCCATATTGTAAGTTAATAAAGTTACAATCTAATGGTCTTTAGACTAAAGTACACTTCTGAGTCTCTTTTGCCCAGAGGGTCTGCACAATTAGGAAAGCCTTTCCCAGTGCTCCTTTGATATTTTGCTTTTCTGTCTTTTCTTGTGAATGAATTAATAAGAACATTGACATTAACTACTCACTTCCAATGATGGTTCCAGTGCATCTAGGTTGCCAGGCACAGTGAATACCTGGAAACCAGTCATTTCTTCCATTGCATTTTATCAAGTCTGCAAAGCAAAAGCAGAACAAACAAAACTCCCATTCTATTAATTCAGAAGTATGTTTTCTATTTATAGTAGAGGTTTGCTCAATTCTTTTTTCTTTTTTCTTCACATGCTTTTCTTGTAGAATAAAAATTTATTCTTGAGGCAAAATATTCATGTTTCAATTATACTACCAGTTAAATAATTTATTGAATTTGTGTGTTCATTTTCCCCCTTCATTTATCTAAATTTGTTAATGCCTCACAGTCTCTGAAGAGTCATAAATAGTTCACTGGATTTAACTTTTCCAATTTTAATCTGATTCTTATTTACTCATGACTGTTAAATTTGCTCAACTATTATTACTGAGTTAATGTTAGAAAATGACAAAGTACAATTAAGTGTACAGTTAAGTACAACTTTTTTTTTCTTTTTCCTTCTGAAAAGGCATCAAAGAAAATCTGAACATTTTTTGTTGTTGTTATTTTTTTTTTTTAGAGACAGAGCGTTACTTTATTGCCCTCGGTTGAGTGCTATGGCATCACAGCTCACAGCAACCTCCAGCTCTTGGGCTTAGGCTATTCTCTTGCCTCAGCCTTCCGAGTAGCTGGGTCTATAGGCACCCACCACAATGCCTGGCTATGTTTTATTGCAGTTTGGCCAGTGCCAGGTTTGAACCCACCACCCTAGGTATATGTGGATGGTGTTCTACCCACTGAGCCATAGGTGGTGCCCAGAATCTGAACATTTAATAACATCCTAATGATTACTTGAATGTATCCAGCTCTTTAAAAAGGTCTTTCTTCTTATTTTTTTTAAGGACACATCTGTAAAAGATAAATAGCATTCACATTTTATTAAATGACTACTTTTTCCCCACTCTTAAAGTCTATACAATGGCTTATCCCACAAAGAAAGAACACCGGAATAGGTTAGACTTTCTTGCTATAGCAAGCTCAAATTGTGTCAGACACTTTTGACCATCTGCCACAGAGTAAATGACTATTTTAATATCTAGCTTTCCTTCCATTTGAAATGTAACTAGTGTTTTTTTTCACTTTGTTTTATAACTCATTTCATATTTTTATTTCATGGTTGCTATTTCTCTTGGATATTCACTATTTTCATGCTGAAATGCAGGAATCAACTAAGAAGTAACTTATTAATCTTGTACGTATAGTAGAACCTCAGTAAGGTGATCACCCAAGGGCCTGTAACAAACTGGTCAACACAGAGAGGTGGTCACCAGAAGGAACTAGGCCTACTGTGCTGAAACACACATGTGGTGCATGTCCAGTCTATCAAAATTAGGCCAAGTGAAGTAGGTGGTCAGTGTAAGGAGGTGGTCAGCTATGCAGGGTCTACTATGTTTCCAACATTGGAAAGTGACTTGGTAATAACCCATGAAAATTTCTCTTGTTCTCTTTCTAGCTGTTATATATGTCATCTGTCAAGGCCCCACAGATCCATCATTTCTTTTCAATTTAATTTACCTGGTTTTCCTTCATTTCTGTCTTCCCATGTAGGATCCCATTTGTATGAATCTTGAATGTGGCAGAAGGTCCTTTCTGGTAGTTTTCCATCCACTTTCATCCTGCTAGGTTCTTAGTTACCTCCTTTTCCATTATTGTTAATTATTATTATTGCATCAATTAAACACCATATTTTGAGGTTTTGCTCCCGATGATCACATAATGAATTACTATCTAAAGTTTCTTCTATTAAAATTATAAGGGCCATGTTGTGGAACTCCTGGGTCATATTAAAAATGCAAACTCTACTAGAGAATCTGCTATTATTCCTCAACCAGTGGATATTGCTTTGACTCAGCATTTTTTTTTTCATCCTTCCCCCTTCCTCTAGGATAACTAACTTTCTGAACTTGAATGTACAAAACTAACAAGTAAGATTCAGGTTGTTCTCTTTGATCTTCACGCCACCAAAAATTGACCATGTTAATGTTTCCTTTGTTCCTGACTCTTCTATATTTGTGAACTGTCCATTTTCAAATATGTCAAAGTAAAATCACATTTTTCAGAGGAAATTATTTAATTTTTATTGCTTAAAATGAAAAACAGAAAGAATAATTTCCCTTACTGCCATTTCTTTTCTTCATTTAATTTAAATTTTAGATTACTATGAGGGTACAAACAATTATGTTATGATGTTTTCCTTTTTTGGTATTTTATATAGTCCCTGCCATGGTTGCGTCCCACACCCAGAAGGTGTGCCATATACCCTTATATGAAGCCCAGTAGGTGGAAGCTCACCAATCTCCCTCTGCCCCCTCCTCTCCCTGTCATTTTTTCATATGCTATTTAGCCATTTGTCTTTCTCAGAGAAGGTGCCTTGATTTCCCTGGCCCTCCTCCTCCTTCCCCACCAATTGAATAGAATTGAGTTTTTTCTTGTGTGGATATGTATTAGATCATCTACTGGCTTCATATTAGTATTGAGGACATTGGGTACTCGTTTTTCCATTCTTGAGAAACTTTACTAAGAGGAATGTGTTTCAACTCCATCCAGGTTAATATAAAAGATGTAAAGTCTACATTTTTTATGGCTGAAGAATATTCCATGGTATACATATATCACTGTTGGCTAAACCATTCCTAAGTTGATGGCATTTAGGTTGTTTCCATATCTTTGCGATCGTAAATTGAGCTGTGATAAACAATCTAGTGAAAATATCCTTATGATGAAATGATTGTTTTTCCTTTTGAGTAGATGACTAGTAATGAGATTGTGAGATCAAATGGAAAGTCTACTTTGAGATCTTTGGGGGTTCTCCATACTTCTTTCTAAAAAGGCTTTATTAGTTTGCAGTCCCACCAGCAGTGTAAAAGTGTTCCCTTCTCTCTGCATCCACGCCACCATCCGCAGCTTTGGGACTTTGTGATATGGGCCATTTTCACTGGAGTTAGGTGATATCTCCAGGTGGTTTTGATTTGAATTTCTCTCATAATGAGGGATGAGGTGCATTTTTTCATATGCTGTTTAGCCATTTGTCTTCCTCAGAGAAGGTGCTGTTCATGTCTCTTGCACAGTAGTGGATAGGACTGTTTGCTCCTTAATGCCGTTTCTAAATGTAGTTGTATCTTCACAGAAGTTTAGGGGCACACCTAGAATAGACTGGGTAACCAGAAGCATCCTGTATCCTGACTTGTCAGATGGGAAAGCTCCCTCCCTAAAGCTTCCTGACTAGTCCAGCTCCTTGATTTCTTTCCTTGTGAGATTTCCAAGCTTATACAACATACATTTGTTCTAATTTTATGTTGTCTTGAATTCTATCGTGTGTGTTAGATTGCCTCCTGAGATAAATTCTGATTTTTTTTTCTCGGATAGAGGTTATGTCATATATTTTTATATTCCTTCTATCTCTCTAATTCTGAAAGGTAATCTGTTAATTTGTTAATAAAAAGATTGAACTTCTTAGATACTAAACAAATTGTCTCTAATTGTTAGACAAAGAATATTTATGTAAGTGATTAGCTTGAAACAATAGCACCATAGAGATAATGACAGATTGTCTAAAACCTTAATTTTTATAGATAAGGAGAATATCTATATAATAGAAATTAAATGAACACTTAAAGAGCATATCACAAAATTGTTCTGTTATCCTTTGAAATGTTCACTTTTTTCTGCAATGCATCCTTCATACACATGAGTATCTTTTTTGGTGGATTCGTAAAAATAGTATCTTTAATTTTTAGTGAGTGATTATCACTAAACATGTATTTAAACACACAATTTACAGATATTTAAAACATAAAACCTGGCTGGGTTCACGCCCAGAATCCCAGCACTCTGGGATGGTGAGGTAGGAAGATCTCTTGAGCTCAGGAGTTCAAGACCAGCCTGTGCAAGAGCAAGACCTCATCTCTAGTAAAAATAAGTAAGCTAGGCAGGCGTGATGGCAGGTGCCTGTGGTCCCAGCTACTCAGGAGACTGAGGCAGGAGGATTGTTTGAGCCCCAAGAGTATGAGGTTGCTGTGAGCTATAACACTGTGGCACTCTACTGAGGGCAACAGAGTGAGGCTCTGTCTAAAAAAAAAAAACAACAAAACAAACATGAAATGATTCATTTCTCACCTAAAAACATTTGTTTTAATTTATTCTGATGGTGATGATAATGATATAATATATTTTATGAGGGATTAAAAGATAAAGTTTGTATTAGAGCTAAGATTGCTGTCTACAGAATTACTCTTTAAAATCAGAAAACAGTATAACCAACTTCATACTCTAAAAATCCCTGTTGCTATGTTTTGCAAACACAAATCTGTGAGCTATCGGTAAACACTGAAGTTGTATTCCAATGAAAAGCAGAACACTGAAATCAAAAATGTAAAATAACATCTTATTCTCTTTTTCTGGAAAGCACGTATGTGTGCACATACCAACGTAACATATCAACGTAACATAACAAAAATTACAAAGCACAAATCTAAATAAAGATATCTTGATAGAAAGGACAAAGTCTTTCTCCTCGACCAAACTCTAGTTTGACTCCTCTGAACTGTTCTCAGTTCCAGCTTCTGCGTTTATCTCTGAATAGTCCAGTTTTAGCAAGAATTTTACTAAGTCAATTTACAGAACAAGCCCTCTGCCCCCTGCCCTGGCCTGACCACCTTCTATATCTTCTTAGCCAGGCCGGTCTTCAGCAAACTCCTCTTAGATCACATGAACAAAGAATGATCCTATCTCTAGTCATTTTCTGCCCGCCAACCTCCAACCCTACTCTTGTGCTATAAATTCTCCTTTTCCTGAGTTCTCTCCCACTTACCCCCTTTGTGGGAGCCCTTTCTAAATTTAGTCTTCCTTAACTATCTTTAACAAGTGTAATGAATTACTTTTTCTTTAAGATAAGGTAAAAATATATCTCAATGATTCATTTGTATGTGAATTGTCTTAATAGACATTCTTAATTGTCTATCATTCTGTTTTCTTATTAGTAATTTAATCACACAGCAATGATTTTCAACTGGTGTGCCATGAAAGGACCTCAGGTGCTCCGTGGACATTTGAAAAAATCATTCATTAAATTATTTTCAAAAGAAGTTCAAAGCATAGTAAATATATTCTTTTCTCTCTCTCTCTCTTTTTTTTTTTTGATCAACATAATTCAAGTGAGCTGTGGAAGTGGATAGGTTCAAGTGTACCATGAGATAAAGAAGGTTAAAAAACACTGTCATAAAATATAGTTAAATCTGTATTTAATATTTGCACATTTTTCTTTGAGTCAATCAGCCTAATATCTAATATGAGTTTCAGAATGACCTTTCCCTTTTACGTCTGTGGCTCCTCACAGGAGACAAAATGCCACTTGATTGTACAGGTATTGTGCTGAGTAATGTAAACCAGCACACTCAGCACTGTACTGTAGATCTTTGTGCCAGAGAGAAGAAGGCATTTTTCCACTTCAGAGGAATACTTATGTCCTGAAAATGACAGGAAAAAAAGAGAGAGGAAGTTGGAACACCACAGAACAGGGCAAAGGCCTCTTGCCTGGTACTGCTTTTCCTTGGCCATGTCACCTCATTTGTGAATTCCAGACGAGCCTTAACGCTGCGTTTAGACATTAAGCAATGATCTTCTGTTCATTAACTGTGCACCCCATTGATGTTCAGCTCTCATTTACACAATGTCAATATGCTTCTTGCTGTTCTTTTTGCTCTTTCAAACAGACTATGACCTTTAATATGAAGGAGAAAATTAGTTGTGATGTTGTGGAAGGAGATACCTTGAAGGATTTGAATTTGCCAAAAAAAGACAGCAAAATAGCTATGAGTTGGTGCTGAGAGAGGTGGTGCTAAGGGAAAAGAAATACTCAGAAGGAAAAAAAAAAGAAAGAAATACTCAGAAGAAAAGTGACATGTGATATGTATTTACAATAAACAGATTAATATGAAATCAACACGGAGAGCCAATACAATGGTAAGTCCTGAATATAGCCTTCATTGTATTCTGTCTCAAACTTTTATTGTCCAGGACTGACAGTAAGCTGCTTGTATATAATGACAAGTATCTTTCCCCTTCCTTTTCTTTCTGAAATCCTGCTGTTAGCGACTAATCAGTCATAATAATAATGTTACACCACCCTCAGTGCTTTTCCGCCTGAAAGCTTAAAGAACACAAAAATATCTTGATTCACTCACGGGTTTTATTTTCTCCTCCAAACTCTGGATACTCCCATTGCACAAGCCTCTGGGCCCAAGGAAATGATTTTTTAAAAATTAGGTTAGCAAAAAGAAAAAGATGGCTTTTTTTTTTTTTTGGTAGATGCAAAGACTAAATGGTCCCCCTGCATTGAGGAGCTGACACAGACGGGACAAAAAGGCACCAGAGTCCTCACATGTGTCTCCCGCTTCCCTTCCCTCTTATTCTTTTTAGGGACAAAAGAAGGCAGTCTTCCTTTTCCCATCGTCTGCTGTCACAATGCTGGCTGCCTCGAACTTGCAAAATTACCTCTAGAGTGACACAGAATCTGCACCAAGTGCCGGCAGATGACAAAACTGAAGATCAAGCAAAACGCAAATGATTGTGAGGTGATTTTCAAACCATTAAATGCTTCTGGGCGTTGGCCTGGAACAATGGTGTTTATTTTGTGAACAAATGAAATGGATCAGGCAATTTTTCAATAATATTGACAAATGTTACCCTCTCCGGCAAGCCTCCCCCAAGTGTCCCAAGGCAGAATGAGCTGTGTACGGGACTACTGTGACCACAAGGAAACTTTACGCCGAAATCTGTTCATCTGAAGAATATTGAAGGGTGAAAGTTACTGAATATTTAAAATAAAGCCCATCTGAGAATTCTGAAATATGGAATGACTATGGTATTTCATTTATTTGTTACAACATAACAAACCATTCCAAATTTAGTGGCATAACTCGCCAAGCACGTTGTTGTGCTCACACTTCCTGTGGGTCAGGAATTAAGACTCGTGGCGGGAATGGTGTCTCTGCTTCGTGTCCTGGGCCTCACCAGGGAAGTCGTGAGTGGCAGGAGGTGACTCACGTTTTTCTTCGAGCCATCGGAAGTGCCTTCCTCTCCAGGTTTGGTTCCTGGACTGGGGTGACTGCAAGAATCTGGCTTACAAAGTTATGTGGTGTCATTTCTTCTGTCATCTACAGGTAAGGGCGGTCACAAGTCTGTCCAAATCCGAAAGGAGTGGGCAGACACCTGACCTCTTCATGAGAGGAAGCCCAAAGAATTTGAATCCGTCTTTAAGACCACCACACCATACCCACGGATTTCTACATACTTTTAGCATAGCTTCTTCGCAACTCTATCATATGCAATTTGTTACCCTAATTCTCCCTGAAATGACTCTGAGCCGTGGAGGGCAAAAGTTTTATTTTTATCTTTAAAAAAAATTTTAGATTCTAAGAAGCTATCTATGAAAATTAGATTAAAATATTGAGTGAAGTTTAAGTTATGTTTATTGAATGAGCATACCTAGAGAAAATTAAAGAGCTAATAATCAGGTTGTGCATGGTGGCTCAGGACTGTAATCTCAGCACTCTGGGAGGCCTAGACAGGAGGCTTGCTTGAGATCAGGAATTCGAGACCAGCCTGAGCAAGAGCAAGACTCTGTCTCTACTAAATATAAAAAACTAGCCAGGCGTGGTGCCAGGTGCCTGAGGTCCCAGCTATTCAAGAGATCGAGACAAGAGGATTGCTTGAGCCCAGGAGTTTGAGGTCATTGTGAGCTATGATGACAATATGGCACTCTACCCAGGGTGACATTGTGAGACTCTGTCTCAAGAAAAAAAAAACCCTAATAATCAGAGATGATCCCTATTTCATCATGGTTTAATGTCTAATTTAGGAATAGTCATTTGTAGCTGAATAACTTGATAGGCATTTATCTAGTAAAATTGCAGAGAACTTGTACAATCCATATTCTTAAATCAGGTAACTTGCATAATCTATATTCTTCTTTTTTTTTTTTAAGACAGAGTCTCACTATGTTGCCCTTGGTAGAGTGTTGTGGTGTCACAGCTCACAGCAACCTCCAGCTCTTGGGCTTAAGAGATTCTCCTGCCTCAGTCTCCCAAGGAGCTGGGACTACAGGTGCCCACCACAACGCATAGCTGTTTTTTTGTTGCATTTGTCATTGTTGTTTAGCTGGCTTGGGCCGGGTTTGAACTCGCCACACTCGGTGCATGTGTCCGAGCCCACAATCCATATCCTTTTTTCATGTATTCTATTGCTTTGGAGTTCTCTAGACTTGGGGAGTTGGGAAGGGAAAAATCCCACCTGTTTCTACAAAAACTTCATCAAAAAAGGCCCTGAGAAGAATGTCATCTTGCCCTCCAGGTGCAGATAGAGACATGAGTTTCACTTTCAGGAAAATGGATCGTGTGAAAAAGGAGATTGCTCTTCCTTGCGTGGAACAACTCAAGAATATAAAGACCTCTCCACAAGGCCCGGAATGCTTTTCCCTTAGTCTACTCATACCTCACTCTGTCACCTTTTAAAATCTTCTGCTTTTAGTATCAACACATCATTCCTTCCTAACTACACTCAATGTAGTCCTTGTTCCTGTCAGCCACACTGCAGAGTTTTGTCATTGTATTTACCTAATAGGAAACTACTGATTTACTGATGTATGTCTCCATGACCAGAATGGAAATTCCCTGAGGACAGGACTTCACGTTCATCTGCCACTACAAGTCCCAGTCTCAGTACAGTGGCTCCCACACAGTCAGCCATGAATACATATTTGTTACAGGAAGGAAGGAATTTTGAAGAATATAAAGACAACCTCTATTGTGCAAGAGCTTGGTAGATAGTTACATATTGATACATTTGAGGCTTTTAAATTATGCAACTTTAAATATCACATCTGCATAGACTAATACACATTTGTTTTTTATTGCTTTAGCTAAAGCATCAGAATGGAAACGGAGTTTTGTGGAGGCCAAGTATTGTCGTATTCTAAAATACTGTTTGAAGCCATCCATGAATTACTTACCAAAAGGGGTTTCCTGAAACTCTGTGCTATTAGACTGTCATCCACATCCAGGTGTGGAAATATGGCTGAGAAGTCCATAATGGAAATATCTTCACTTGAATTTCTCTGGACAGAGATTATTAGGAAAGTAGAATATTTCTTCTCCTTCTTCCTTTTTTTTTTTTTTTTTTGGTTGAGACAGAGACTCACTCTGTTACCCCAGGTAGAAAATCATGGCGTCATAGCTCACAGCAACCTCAATCTCTTGGGCTCAGCCTAAGCCATCCTCCTGCCTCAGCCTCCCCAAGTAGCTAGAACTATAGGTGCCCATCATCATGCCCAGCTAGTTTTTCTATTTTGAGTATAGGTGGGTTTTTACCTTGCTTGGGCTGGTCTCAAACTCCTGAGCTCAGGTGATCCACTAGGGTCAGCCTCTCAGAGAGCTGGGATTAGAAGTGTGAGCCACCACACCCAGCCTAGAATACTTCTCCTTAACCCAAATGAGGAGAGCTTTGGAAAAGCTCCTGGAAACCTGCACGTGCGTCCTCTGCACTTCTCTAGAGACAGGGGTTTAGACCTGACTCAGGTGTAAAAAGTCTTAAAACTTATCACTGATGGCAGAACAAGAAGAAAGAAGGCCAGAGAGGGTCCAGGCGCCTACCCACGGACATGGGTGAACACACGTACTTCTCAAAGGCCAGATGTTAACACTTACCAAGGAGCTGGGCTTGAGGACCTGATTTTTACAGGAATCCTATCAAAATACCAACCTGGGAAGTTGGACTCACAGAGGAGCTGGCACGTGGTGGCCTTCTGGGAAGGTGTGCGTCACTGTCTTCAGGAAGGTGTGTGTCTCTACAAAGGTCTAAGGTCAGAGATCCTGTGACAGAAGGTCACTGGCGAGCTGGAAGAGACGAAATGATCATCTGGTGTCTGTTCCCAATTGTTCCAGAATAGGAGGAGAGGATGAGAAAAGTTTTAAATTGGATGGGAGATGGGAGCTTAGATATTAAGCAGAAAAGAAGTTTTTGACTTCCAAAAATTGAGAATTCTTGTTAATAAGTGGGAGTGATAAGAAATAAATGTCAGACCTGCCTAATACTTCAGCCAAGAATGAATAAGAACAATTCAAAATTGCAAGGAGCAGTGGTGAGAAAAAAAAGATGACTTTCTGTTTTTAACCTGACAACCCTATTTCAGTTCATTTAAATGTTAATGTGTGTATTAGGAAATACTAATAACAAGTAAAACACCATTGGTAGAGTTCTGAATAAAAAAAATATATATAGCATTCTGTACATTATAAAGATCATAAACTCAAGTTTATTTTATATATATACATATATATATGCACACACGTACACATACATGAAGGGTGCCAAAAACAGTATACACATTTTAAGATAGGAAAAAAACTGTATTAAAATTGTAATAAATATATACTGATAAAAAAAGATGAATACAAGTCATGTTGAACACTTTTGGAATTGCAGAAGTCCAATGTGACTTGAGTAGTACACATTTAATACAGTTTTTTCCTTTCATAACATGTGTATAATCCACTTATCTGGGTATGTCTAAAAACTTGGATGTTAATATACCTACCTAAATGATAAGACTGAATCTTCCTTCTCTGGGACTGACTGAAATTTTCCTCTTCATTTTCTCTGGCCCTAGAAAATGGCTCATTCTCTCATGCGATGCCTCCGTGGAGCAGGCACCAACTCTCTTCTGGGCCACTTGGAATCGAGGCGTCTAGCCTCCTGGTGGGGTTATTTGGTCCTTTGGAAGGATTTAAAATTTTTTAGAGGCCAGACACAAAGGGAAGCTGGGAAGCCGGGAAGCCGAGGCAGGAGGATCACTTGAGGTCGGGAGTTCCAGCCAGCCTGACCAAGAGCGAGACCCCATCTCTACTAAAACTAGAAAAATGAGTCGGGCCTGGAGGAGCCTGACGCAGGAGGATCACTTGAGCCCACGAGTTTGAGGTTGTTGTGAGTTACAACACCACAGCTCTCTACCGAGGGCAAGAGAGTGAAACTCCATCTGATAACTAATTCATTATTTTTTTAGGCACATTTTATTTCCATGGAGCCCATATTTGAGTGGTTAGAGACACTCACACGCTCCTGCCCCTGCTGGTAGGAAACTGCAGCTGGTTCTAGGACTGTGACATTGTCCTCGCTCACTGCTGTGACCTCCTGCCTTATGTTACAGGTGTGGTCAGACCCAAAGACCTCCCCGTGGCTCCAAACATTTCCATACCCTTCCCGGGGGGAGACACTGCTCAGAGAAGACCAGCAGCTTTCTCCTAAAAATACAACCTCCACATCTCGAGCCTTGCCCAGCGTCCCGTCTCCTGCTGATCTGACATGGGTGGGCCTGGAGGGCTCTAGCTCTCTGCAGATTATGCGAGCGATTGACACCTATTTCCTTAGGACTCCAACCATACGGATCATGGAAATGGACTCATTTGAACTTTCATTTTATTAGCCTGATAAAAAAATATATTTTAAAGTACTTTATAATAAATAAGGAATATATAAGAATAAAAGGATATTTTCACATTATAAAATTACCCAGTGTTGTAATTCATTACAGTTCATTTTTCACTCATTAATAGAGTGAAAACAATGATGTAACTATTTTCATAGGTACTGAATGAGAGTTTTATACAGCTTATCATCTATTCTAAATGTTAAAACAAGCAATTTATAATTTATGAAGTTGAATTTCTATCACAGTTTGTATTTTAAGAGCTCTCATAAAATTGAAAGTAAAATTCCCCTAATGAGTTAGAAGCTTATGCCCAAATTACATCAAACATTATATCATATTTAAGAATAATTTTAGGTACCCTTCTTCAATCAAGAGCAAAACAGAAATGTCCAGATTTAATTATGAGATTTTAATAAATATATGGAGATTTGGGTAATTATTTGGAACCCAAAGAAAGATGAATTTTGAGGGTTTCTTGGTTTTGTTTGTTTGTTTGTTTGTTTTGTTCTAAGACAGAATCTCACTGTTGCCCTGAGTAGAATGCTGTGGCATCATAGCTCACACAATCTCAAAGTCCTGGGCTCAAATGACCCTCCTACCTCAGCCTCCCAAGTATCTTGGACTATAGGCACCCACCACCGTGCCCAGTTACTTTTCTTTTTTTTAGTACATATGGGGTCTCCTCTTGCTCAGCCTGCTCTGGAACTTCTGAGCTCAAGGGATCCTCCTGTCTTGACCCCTCAGAGTGCTGGGATCAATGGCATGAGCCAAATTTTGAGTAATTTTCAGAAAAAGAATAAAATACAAAACCTCTATTATTTCAGAGATAGAATCTCCATAGAAATGCTAACAGAATTAACAAATGATAATAGTTATGAAGAGAACTGAACAAATTTCTGAGGTGAACTTTCTCATTCTTCCATATTCATTTAAATCAGTAATGACCAACTACAAACATAGCACAAAAAAAATACAAAACAATAGCAACAAAAATAAAATGTATGTAGAAATTAACCTAGGAAGAAAAATACAAATCCTCATCATAGAAATTTAAAAATTATAATACATGCATATAGGAAATTAAAGGAGAGTCAAATAAATAATAGAAACATATCTTTACTTAACAATATTAAGATTTTTTTCTAAATTAATTCATAAATTCAAATCAAATCCCATGAAAATTTAGTAGTTCAATTTGAGGAACTGATCACACAAACATAAATATCTGTGAAAACTCAATTCACAGGAAAAAAAAAAGTAGTAGGATATTTCCTTGGAGATAATATTGATGGACTACAATGTCTAAGGAATAAATATAATAAGTTTATTAAAGGAAAGAAATACTGAAAATACTAATGTAACAAAATAGAATTCAAAAGTAGACTCCTTTTTACCTCCTAGATAGTTCCAGTGAACTAGATCTTGAGTTACTATCTCCAGAGGCTAAAGTTTGGACAGTCCATAAATATTTTGTAAAAATAGATTTAACAAAGTAGAGAAATAAAGTTGGTTCCCCATTTTGTAGCATAAACATATTCAAAAGCAGACTCCACACTGGTTAATAATTTAAATGTAAATGGTAAAAGTAGATTTGGGAGCATGGAGAGAGATCCCTAAAAGCACAGTGTCTGTGGATTCAACACCAATGGATTTAATCAACATACAAATACAGAATTTTTTTTCAGCAAAGAACAGCACAAAAAAAGTACTAACAGATGGATGACAGATTGCAAGAAGATATTCACAAAGAGTTCATGATCAAAACTCTACAAAGAATGTTTTCCAAACACCCAAACCAAAATAAAACAACAACAAAAAAAGATAGAGAAATTAGTAAGGAAATTGGCAAAAGATGCAAATGGCACAAGTGAATTAAAATTACGTGTAAAAATGTGCCACATCCCTAATAATCAGATAAATGGAAAATAAAAATAAGATACTATTTGGTACTCAGTGAATCCACGAGTTGGTGAGAATCTGGAGGAATGAATGATGCACAGTCTGAGCAGTGCAGGCCTTCAGGAGGGAAGGACACCTCCGTGGATTTACAAATGTTTATGGCTTGTTATCCCCCAAAACAGAGTTTGTTACTTTATTCCAGAAAATGTCTGGTCCCGGTTTCCAAGCAGGAACAGGTCTGAGTATGTTTGTGAATGGAGAGAATTGGAGGCAACTTAGGTTCTTCCTTCCGAAGAGAATGAATAAACGCAAAATGGCAGGTTATATGCGGTGGTTTACTTAACCATCAGGTCTGATTTTGGGAACTCGAAGCTTAAAACTGACAACAGAACATACAGGTCATAGTCATAATCACAACTACTTTCACAAAACAGTCTTGATTTTAAAATAATTCTCACAGTGAAACGAGCAACCCCCAAAATAAAATTAATCACCTACTTTGGGGAGAGGTAAATGGAGTAGGCAGGTAAGTTGTCTAAGATAAAAATGTAAAAGAAAAGAATATTAAAATAAAACAGGAGTTTTGGGGACTGATGATGATCACATATTATGATTTGATTTGATTTAATTCAAGTATTTGAATTTGTAAAAACTCAAGCATCGTGGCAAATCACATTTTAAGCGTGGGACGGTTGGCCCTGTACACGGTTACCATTCTCCTCTGATATCCATCCCTTTTTTAAAAATCCTTTTACGAAACTGAGTAGAACATTCAGTGTTGTTTCCAGAAATTTTCTATCTATGAAGTTTTACGATAGTAGGCATTATTAAATGTGGTATGGCTAACCTACCATGGAGACAACTTCTTTGTGTTTTCACCATGTTGTCAAATACACAATGAATGTGTAAAACACTCCTGTCACCACGAACTGTAAAACGTAGACGTCTGTCATTCTGCTCTTTCAATGCTTGCCAATATTTTCCCCAAGTGCAACTAAAACTACCTTGTCTAGGTCTGACTTGTGCAGAATTGCACTTTACAATTGCTTTTGTTTCTGAAGAGTCAGTGGCTTTCTGTACTTCATGCACAATCCAGAATGATCTAGTAACACGTCCTCTCTGCCGTCCCCGTTATATCGTCAAAATCCAGATCCAACACACTTGTAAAATTAAGAAATATTTTGCCAATTTGATGTATGTACCAAGTGTATCATCCTATGACAGGTACTCATTCTTTACAGTCAGACTGAATTTGGGCCCATGCCTGATTTGACCTTCTCTCTTGGCATTATTCATTATAAAGGAGAAATTTTATGTTATGTTTTGTTTCGTTTTAGTTTTGAAACAAAGTTTTTCTCTGTTGCCCTAGGTAAAGTGCCCTGGTGTCACAGCTCAGAACAACTTCAAACTCTTGGGCTCAAGCCATCCTCCTGCCTCAGCCTCCCCAGTAGCTGGGACTATAGGCATCCACCATCACACCTGGCTAGTTTTTCTATTTTTAGTAGAGACAGGGTCTCACTCTTGCCAGGCTCAGCTTATACCTCTGAGCTCAAGGAATCCTCCTGCTTCAGCCTCCCGGAGTGCTGGGATTACAGGCATGAGCCACCGTGCCTGGCCATATAGGAGAAATAATGATTGGAAACCAGTGTTGGCTAAAACTAAGGAGTCTAGATATTTCCCTAAATAATTGAAAATGAGTTTTTAAAAAGTGATTTTGAAATTTTTAAGGAAAGAACACAGTATACTTAAGAAGATATTTGCAGGTTATGTTTCCAACAAAGGTTTAATAGCCAGAATCCTCAGAGAACTCAAATATATTAGCAAGAAAAAAACAAGTGATCCCATCTCAGGGTGGGCAAGAGACTTGAAGAGAAACTTCTCTGAAGAAGACAGGCATACGGACACATGAAAAAATCTTCATTATTCTTAATCGTCAGAGAAATGCATATCAAAACTTCTTTGAGATATCATCTAACTCCAATATGATTAGCCCACATCACAAAATCCCAAAACTAGAGATTTTGGCATGGATGTGGAGAAAAGGGAACACTTCTACATTGCTGGTGGAAATGCAAACTACTACATTCCTTTTGGAAAGATGTTTGGAGAACACTTAGGGATCTAAAAATAGACCTGTCATTCGATCCTACAATTCCTCTACCAGTATATATCCAGAAAACAAAAATCACATTATAACAAAGATATTTGTACCAGAATGTTTATTGCAACCCAATTCATAATTGCTAAGTTGTGGAAGAAGCCCAAGTGCCCATCAACCCACAAATGGATTAATAAATTGTGGTATATGTAAACCATGGAATATTACACAGCCTTCAAGAAAGTTGGAGACTTTACCTCTTTCATGTTTATGTGGATGGAGTGGGAGCATATTCTTCTTAGCAAAGTATCTCAAGAAAGGAAGAAAAAGTATCCAACATACTCAGCACTACTATAAAACCAATTTATAGCTTTCATATGAAGGCTATAATCCAATTATAGCACAAGAAGAAAGGGAAAGGTGAGAGGTAGGGGAGAACAGGGGGGAGGATGGGTGGAGGGAGGGTAATTGGTAGGATCACATCTATGGTGCATCTTACAAGGGTACAGGTGAAACTTACTAAATGTATAATATAAATGTCTTAACACAATAACTAAGAAAATATCATGAAGGCTATGTTAACCAGTTAGATGAAAATATTTCAAATTGTATATAAAACCAGCACATTGTACCCCACAATTACATTAATGTACACAGCTATGATTTAATAATAAAAAAAATTTTTTTAAGGAAAGATCCAAATATGACCGATTCTTGCACAGATTTGGCAAGGATTAACAATCTCGTAGATAATAATATCATTTAATTTGCATGACAAAGTATCTATGAAAGTAGTTAATATAGTTTTCTTAGCATGTAAGATTAAAAACTGAGCAATTAATAATAGGCAGTGGTGGGGCGGCACCTGTGGCTCATAGGAGTAGCGCACTGGCCCCATGTACCAGAGCTGGTGGGTTCAAACCTAGCCCCAGCCACAACCTGCAAAAAAAAAAATAGGGAGTAGCTTATAGTCAATAGTGTTTGCATTTAATAAAAACAGCACAAATTTGTATTTTCCCATTTTACAGAAAGAGAACAGCCAGATCTTTTATGGTATTTAGCTTTGGTTTGGGGGGGAGAATAATTTTAGGATTAATAGATTTCATCTTGAGTTCAATGCTTCTGTTACATGGTATATATTGAAGATAATTTTTAAATTATAAAAAAAAGTTATTCTTATTAGTAGATTTATTTGATATTCTGTAATTTTTTGCATTTTTAAGAGATTTTTCCTGATAAGATACATATATTTTATCATCAAATCTCCCAATTAAAATTGTTATATTGTAATATTATATTTAATTTTGATATATATCTTCCCGTTACTTATCCTGGAGTTTCAAAATTCCAGCTTATGTTATATCCTTTGTATATTATGAATTAAAATATTTGCCATTCTTTAAAATACCATGGTATTCATAATTCATATTTTATTAGAATCACATCTACAGACTACCATAAGCATAGTCTTATTACATTTTGTTCTCACCAAAGTATTTTACAGTATAAATCAGTGTGTTCAAAGTTCTTTCATATGTCACTAAGGGAAAAATAACTGGCTTTTAAATGATTTTTAGTTGTAATTATAACAATAGCAATACTTCTCCTGATGGCTTTTTTTCCTAGGTAGTCTATTTTTATCCTGACATTTTTGTCCATTCTCTGAATTTCATCATAGGGAAGAAACAGCGGTTTGTCTTAGAACAGCTCAATTTCGATCTCCAGGTGACAAGCTGATATTTCTTTCCTTTGAAGAAGGCTTTAATATGATGGGTTAAATGTCAAAGGGAAAAAAAAAACATCTTATATGGAACCTTGCTAACCTCATTTCTCTTAATGTTAATGGCGTATTGACATTTGATTCTTTTTTAAAAAGTTCTATTTTTTAACAGATGTAAAGATTTTAAAATAATTCATTTATTTAGGTATCTCGCACTGCAGTACAAAGCATTTGCTGTAATGACAACATATTTATAAACCATCGACATTAAAGGTATTTACACATTTCCGGCCGATATGAAAAGTAAAACTGTGAGCCAGGAGAGCAAAAGTTCTGTGACAGTTTTTTTTTAATTTTTAATTGTGGCATCTGCTATGAAAATTATGAGGGAGAGAAAATACTAAAAGAGCTGAAAGAAGAAATAACTTCTACTTATTGGATAAAAGGAAAATAAGTTATAAACAGGAGAGTTTAAAAATGGTTTACTAAGTGTCACTGGCTCCCTAAATGTGTGTTCAAAACATGGCATTGTTTTGGAGACACAACTATTTAAATGTTGAGAAAATAAAATATTGTATGTTTACTATCTGTTTACCTAAGGCCATTAATTACACAACAAAAATTGCAGCAAGCCCCTTAGCAAGCCTGAACGGTAATTTCTCTCCCCTTGATTTTATAGCATTTAGGACACAAAACAAGGCACCGCGGGAAATACGCTTTATGGTTCCCACACAGCTCTACAATGAAGCCGAGACGTGAGTTCAGCCTCTGCATAAAAGCCGCAGGCCGGCTCACCCCATTTGTTCTTCCCACCAATGTCCATGCGCTCACGCACAAACATGCAAGACTGTGAACACGTTCCTGATGTCTACTCTGCCCCTTCAACAGGGTTTAAACTCGAATTAATTTAATCTTACTCAAACAAAAAGTTCATTTCCTCGTTTTCACTGGCCACATTCCAAGTTCTCAGCTGTCACCTGTGGCTCTAGATCTAGCAGTGACACACTTACAACACCAGAGAAATTCCCACTGGAAAGCGCTGCTCATTGCATCTCGGTGTGAAAGGCGGGGTCTGGAAACGCATTTCATTCTCTTAGGATATTGCATCTAATATTTTAATGTCCATGTATATTTTTCCACCAGCGTGGAGCTCTAATGTTCTCTTCATGAATTTCTATGATACAATATCAACAATGCTGTTTGTTACCAAAGTTAAGTTCTTAAAAGGTAACCCTGCAATAAATAGGACGTCGCATGCACAAATTACAGCACAGAATACCGAAGATATATATTTTCAGGGGAAAATTTAAAAGTAAGCATTCATGCATGTGGTGTTACAGCTATGGTTTTGTGACCATTTTCTTTCTCTTTTAATTTGATTTTTTTAGTTCAGATTAGTATGAGAGTACACATGATTAGGTGACATGGTTTGCTTTAGTAAGGTAAAGCCTTGGGGGTGTGTCTTTTGGCTGGAAACTTGCCAAACCTCCCTCCCCCCTCTCTTGAATGTAATTGAGTTTTTCTTGCAGGTGAGCAGTAGTTGTTAATCTACAAGTTTGGGCTTAGTATTGAGCACAGGGGATGCTTGTTTTTTCCATTCTGTGATACTTTATTTAGAAGAGTGTTCTCCAAATCCATCCAGGTTGTTACAAAAGATACAAAAGGGTGATAAGTTCCTGAGGGACCCTCTGAAAGGATTAGTGCTATTTATCACTGAAGTGGATTAGTTATTTTAGGAGTAGCTGCCCGATGAAGGGGTAAGTTTGGCCTCAATTCCGTCTCCTACACTTGTTTCTGCCTTTTGCCCTGTGCCATGGGATGGGCCCCCCCAGATGGCAGTGCCATGATTTCAAATTTCCCAGCCTTCAGAACTGTGAGCCAAATAAACTCCTTTTCTTTATGAACTACCTAATGGTGTGGCATTACATCACAGCAGCAGAAAACAGACCAAAATGCTTATTTACTTTGCAATTAAAAAATTCTGAAATCCTTCACCTTGATTTGTTTGAAGACAAGGTTTTATTCTTCTAAATTTGTTGCCTTTGTTGAAACTTTTCTCTTTCAATAATTTTTCTTTGGGCTGTTACTTCATAATTGCATGAGAAGTCTGACATTCTAAAGAATACTTTGAAGGAATTAGCTTTCCTAATCTGAAAAATTTGGGGTAATAAAGGCCATGGTAATTTCAATTCCAATTTCAGCAGGATATTTATTATATTAAAACACAAGGGGCACAATTTACAAGGCCAGCATGATATACTAGGTGTCATTTTTAAATGATGAAGTGCTTTAATCAGAAGTTGTTCTATATCAAGTGAATTTTCTATCAAAGTAAGGAACTTCATCCCTTTTAGGGAGAAGTTGAACTGAAGTTCAGAGAGGTTATCTAAATTCATGCTGGTAGCAATGGCAGAGTGAACATAGGAGCTTGTGTCCTCCATGCTCAAAATCATGTCCTTCACCTCTAAGTAGTGGTGTGCTGGTAAAGAAACTCTTAAAATTAAAGAAAAAGAAAAAGAAATCCATGATTTGTCACATCCGCCATTTTTTTGTGAAGCATATATTCCCAGTAGGACCAATTTTCAGCTATTAGTTGTTTAAGAAGCAGGTCACAGAATTCCCTCATACCTCATTATCAGCTTTGGGGAACTCGACTGAGTGGCTAGCTTACAGTCCACCCAAAGCCTTATAGCCTCTCAAATCTACAGAAAAGTTTTGAATAACTTTGGGTAGCTATCATCTGATTTAAGTAGAAAAGTTTAATAGATAAATAATCCTTGATCAATTAGGACATTATTAATCTTTGATACATTGTAACATTTGTTGCTTTCCCAATGTGAAATCCGGGAATGTATTGGCAGCCTTAAATAATGATTGTCAGAGAAAATGATTAAGCATAGTTTATTCAAGGGCAGAGTTTGAGGGTGTCCACTCAGAAAATGTTGTCATTCTGCTCCTAGGGATGGAATGGCAAGGAACCCACATGAAAAATAAGCTCTTACACTCAGTTATTTTCAAAGAAATAAATGATGAAGCTGAGAGAGGCAAGCCACTTCACACGCCAACAGGGAACAAAGGAGTGCTGCCCGGAACAAAAACCTCAAGGTTTTTTTACCGAACCAGGAAAAGTCCATATATGCAAGAACATACAGAGTTAACTACAAAGAAACAAAGAAGGTTTGCAACTTCAGCAACTGAGGAAACAATAAAAAGACAGAAGAGATTATCATAAGATAATAAAGTAAAAAGGAAATGGTTACAATGCCTCTGGGGTCAACTTTAACCTTTCTATTCTATGCTGCTGATCTATATCTTAACCCTTAAGCAATTTCAACCTTTGGGCCTTTTCCGGCATGTGACCCATAGATCTATCTCTAAACTGCTGACCACTCCTGACCCCTGGCAGTGTCCCACAGTTCATGTCCAGTGTTCAGTACATTTCGGGTTTGAGGAATCCAGCTGTTGCCAGCAGGTCCTCAGGAATGTCAGCCTATGCTAAACTCTAACCCCCAGCAAACAGACTCCAGGGTCAGGGCTCCAAAGTGGAGAAGTTCGGGTTCCACTTATATAAGCAGAGACAGAGAAATTTAGCAGGGTTATATTTTCCAAGCAAAGTCAGTAAATATAGCGATCAATTGGCTACAACTCACCACGTGTGAAGAAAGATTATTTTAACATTCCCTTAGGGGAAGTAATGGTCTAAAAGGGCCTCAGCTCTGACAACATTTGGTCTGTCTTAATCATTCACAGGAGAAGGTAGAAGGTGCAGGTACAAGATTCCTGGCTCAGGCCAGATAGCCAGGTTCCTCTCAGGGCTCAAAATAACTTAAAATTCCCACAGCTTGAAGTTTGAATTATTTAATCTCAAAGTATAAGTAACAAGACTTGAAGACGATAAATGGCAGTGAACAGACGATTTGGAAATATAACATTCTTAACAGGGCAGGAATCCATAGGTTAATAAAAATATTATGTTTCATGGATACTGAGAACAGAGAAACAAGTTTAAAAAACTTTCAATACATCAAAAAAGGTTGAATGGATGTAACTGAATTCTTAGAGACAAAGACAAAACCAACCTCTGTGTTTAGTTTCCCCAAATCTTCACTGACAGATTATTTAATCAGGCACATTGATAACAACAGTGTAATTGTCTTGGCCCCTGAACCCCACCCCCCATTCTAGACCAGTTTTACAAGGAGACCATCCAGGCAAGACTCTCTCTTCAGAACTGAATGGGCACCTTTAGTCGAGGTGCAAATATGCAACATTATTTAATAAGGGAATGCTACATTTATAAAGAAGAAAAAAACAATTGATTCAACTGAAGTCTTTGAGTAAAAATAACTGGGAAGGAAACTCTGGGGGGAAAAGGATGGTTATGATTAATAACAGAACAATTCCACTTAAAATAGCAAGAGAAGATATCCATTGTGTAGCTAGAGATAGAAGCTCTTGGATGAGCTTGGATATCTCCAGGAAAGACTCAAAATTAGAGCATACAATATCAATTTTTGTGACTGTATCTAATTGGTTACTTTCCTCATGAGTTCCATTTTGATTACCCAACACAACAGGAGTACAAATGTATTGAGGCACCACCGTAATACCTGCAGGTATTAATCCAGGGTCAGTTATGGCAGTCAGGTAAGCACGCATAAGCAAGTAAAAAGACATCTGAAATGTTGAAAATGTCATTAGAGTTAAAAACTTTACCCAGACTTACTTAATCTGTCTTCCTCAATATTCCACAACATATTTACAAACTCAGTTTTTGCTTGGAAGGAGGAGGAAGCCAGCCCATTTGGAAGCTGTCGTGGATTTCGATGACTCTACTTTTCTTCTGATTCTCCACTCCATAACTGTGCAAGTCTTGGACACAGAGTCCCTCATTTGTTGCTGCAGAATCTTTCCAGAACTTTCCTTGGGTTCACTAGTCTTTAATTCCTAAGGAGAACGTTATTTATTTATGTTTCTAAACTGGCTCAGTTTTTGCTCAGACTTTTGGGCTCTTATAGTTGGTCAATGAGTCTTTAAGCAGAAGAGGTAATGGCACTGAGATTTAATCAGTAGTTTCTGAGAGCTGCAGGGTAGATTTCGTTAAGGAGCCCATCACCTGTGAAGCTGCTGTTAGCAATTGCTTTGCCATCAGGGCTGAAATTTATGTGAGGCCTGTGATCATGCCTTAATTCTTTTCAGGAAGCAGAAAGAAAATAAAAGCAATCTGAGATCTGGCATTCAGGATGTCCTCTTTTATTTGTTTATTCAAACATACTTGTTAATTTTCTCTGAAGGAAATTTTGAATACTTACGCACAACTGTCTTCACAGGATGGAAGGCAGGAAGATGTTGTGGTTGAGACTAAGAACAAGAGACCATTAGAGCCTAGTGTCCTGGATTCAGAGTTTTAGCTTTGCCACTATCTGTGTGAGCACCTGCCCTCCTTGTGTTTCTTTGTCCCCATTTACATGACACCAAGTGACCTACTTTACGTTGCAAGGATTAAGTGAGTTAGTATATAAAATGCTTAAAATAGTTTATAGTATCTGGCAGGTACTGCCTACCTACCATATACTATTCTTATTTAAATATGTCATATATGTGTGTATATTTATAATATTCCCTGCATATACCTACATAAGAATACCACATTTTATTTCCCCCATATGTTGCAGCTTATATCATATAGTATATTTACATATCCATATGTACCATAGCTATTTAAAGGATAAACTAAAATATTTTAAAGTAGTATTTTAAATAAGTATGGCTGGGCACAGCAGCTCATGCCTGTAATCCCAGCACTCTGAGAGGTCAAGGTGGAATCCCTTTAGCTCAGGAGTTTGAGGAAGAGCGAGACCCCCTCTCTACTAAAAATAAAGAAACTAGCTGGCCATGGTGGCAGGCGCCTATAGTCACAGCTACTCCAGAGGCTGAGGCAGGAGGATCTCTTCAGTCTCAGAGTCTGAGGCTACTGTGACCTATGACACCACTGTACTCTACACAGGGTGACAGGGTGAGACTCTGACCCCACCCCAAATAATAAGGAAATAAGTAAATAAATAAAGGTATGACTCTTACACAAATGTAAAAATAATACATGTCAAATATTTTATTTGGCTTGCTGGCGAATAAGAGAACAACTAATATATAAAAGTGACTTCAAAGGAGGGGTCATACATATATAGGCCATCAGAAATGATGAAATATATTTTCTTACATATACATATAAATATGTTACTCTACATAATAAACTCTTTACCTACCTGTCACCTTATAATTTTATTTCTCTTGTATCCTGCTAATTATTATACACATTAATCCACTATACTTGGGCTCTGTGTGCTTAGAAACCTATTTTTGGTTTGAGATTTGGTTTTGGAGAACTTCTCCTTCAGCCAAGCTGATTCTCGGCAGTATCTGTCACTCACTGCCGTGACTCTGGGGGCGCATCTAATAGTGCTTCTGTTTACTGATTTGCCTGCTCTCCTTCCTGTCCCCAATCTATAAGATCCTTTCTATTGTTTCTCCGTGCTAACATTTGCATTTTCCAAGGACATTGCTTTTCCTGCAATTTTTCATCTATTTTATGTGTAAAATCCTACTCGTTATTACTTTATTCAAAGAATATATTAAAATGCCAAGTTGTCTTGTTCTTTTTGCCTTTGTACAATGTAAACCTCTTTATCACATACCCAATGGCTATTTATTCACATTTAGCTCTAAGATTTCCTTTACCAACTGTCTTCTCGAACTTTCATGAAAATCGGTGTGCCTGACCCAGAGGACAGTGACTTTCATGCTTCTTACTTTACTTCTAGTGATATTCAAAAAGATATCTCACCAAGAGTTTTATTACTCATTATCATTGTTTTAATTATGTATTCCTGTAATTCTTTTGTGAATGTGATTAAGTATCCTCTTTTCTCATTATTGTTCCTGGTACAACTTCTAAAATCTGCATCAGCTGATTGCTATCTTCATCATTACAATTTAAAATCGCCTCTTGACTATGTTCATCATTCACTGAAATTATCTCCAAGTCCCCTCCTTGGATTAATGACTCCTTCCTGCAAGGTGCCGTGTGCTCCTTTCCTTGAGAGATAAATAGGTTAAAGTAGCCCATTCCATAATCATCAACTCAAGAGATTAGAAGATAATGCTAGAAGTTATTTAGAGTTGATCCCATTGGTGTCAGATGGGAGGGAGGGTCTGAAACTTTGCTAGACTGGTGGTTATCTCTTCAGAAGGAGATTTGGGAACATCTTATGTGAATAAATTTATTTCTATTCTTGATGCAGAGTTGCTAAAAAGGAAGGTTCAATTAACAGCTACAAATTCGAGTAAGTTTAAATCACATTACTGCCAATTATCCTTTGCTGGGACGTGCCAAAGGGGAATATTAACCAGAAAATTAGCATATTGAAGGTTTCATTCCTATACAAATCAAATTCAAGCAAGATGTCTCTTCCAAGGAGGAAAAAAACAAAGCTTGTATCCTTAGCTATCTTTGTAGGACAAGGGATTCATTCAGTGAGGTACCAGACTTGATGAAAAAAAGTTATAAACTGTTTAGATAACTTTGTATTTGTTTCTTGATAGTATTTAATTGTATACTAAGGGGAGAATGTTTCCAGAGTTGACATTTATAACTTTTCTACCTACCTGCTTATCTATCTTGTAACTGACAACAACTTTATTTACTTGTGACTTATTACCTCAGCAGAAAAGCAATTTCCTTTTTTATCCTTTTTTCTTCTTTTTGTGGGATAGGCTTATACTGAAATGGAGCAGTGGAGAAAAACAATTCAGAGAGAAGAATATGAAGTCTGCAGTGTATTAATCAATACTACAAGACATCCTCAGAGCTGTTTCTTTCCTCCTGACTTTTATGCGTCCTTTCTCCTCTTCCTAGAATGCCGGGCACCCCAGATTCACCTGTCAATGGTTTAAGACTCAATTGAACTATCACCTTCCCCAGGACACTTGCTCTCATTCCCTCTTTGTTTTGGCAAATCCTTCTGCGCTGTGACCTACCTGGTGAGTGTTTTAATCATTCCACTGTGTCCTTAGAAGGCTTGTCCCTCAGTCTGCTGTGCCTGCCTACCTAGTCATTTGTAGATGGGACGATTCTTGATTATCCCTGCATCCTCAATGACACACACCATATTTGATGTTGGCAAATAGAATCTTATGTGTATTTGGTAAGTAGAATTTTGATCCACCATTTATTTTTGTTTTGGTACATATATATCAATCTAGTAAAAAAACAATATCAGGCATATAATAAAGAAGCTTAACAAATTCATAGGATATATGAAATGCAAAAATAAAAACCGAAGAACAGTAACAACAACAGCAAGGCAAAATGAAACAAATAAACACAGAAAGAGAGAGGCAAGAAAAATTCAAACAAACGGATTTGCTAAATCCTTCATGAATTGCTGCTACAGCATTTGGTAGGCATTTGTTACTTAATACTTTTGAGATATAGAGGAGTTATCTTTATTTTTTAAAGGAAAATTCCTTTTGAAGGGACATTACAGAGAGATGGCACCAACAACATTCCATGGAAAATTCTGTACCAACTCTTCCCTGAGGTCACCTAACTTTTCAAATAATAAGCAGTGTGGTGGTGGTGGTTGTCTTAGGGACAAAATTTGATTCCCTGATGACGGTTAAAAGATGGTTTACCTCCCCATTCAAAGAATCAGTTTCAAAGAGTTGGTCACGTATGATCTTTATAGAGAGTGAGATGGGAATCCTGATTCTTGGGTGAATGTTGGAGCACGTGGTGTTGGGGAAACTGGGTTCAGGGACAGACTAAGGGAGTCAGACCGTGTTCAGACCCTGGGTCGGGGGACAGATTCAGGGTTTGGGCAGATCTCTGACTGCTGAAGAGTGGGGAGACCTGTCCATTGCTGGAGCCTTCTTTGAATAGTCAGAGGAGGGAGGGCTGAGACTTGGACTGATGATTCTCTTGGCAGTTTTAAGTAATTGTAATAACCCCCCTTCACCTTTGCTGATGTCTCCCTTATTTTTCCCCAGCATTTCTTCAGATTTCTCAAATGCTTTTAATCTGATCGTGGTAACTTGTCTTCTCTGCAGCTTACTGGAACTCTTACTCTTGAGAGTCTGTGAGAGGTGATAGATATTTTAGTGATAGAATGATTATAAAATGACACTGGGAAATCACAACCATGATCACAGAAGAATTAAGTGAAGTTCATTAAGAATAAATATTCTTGGAAATGAAACAACTTGTTCTAGTATTTGATTCAACTCCAAAAACAATTGTGAAATTACAATTAGGAGTCTACAGCAGTGATTCTCAATTTGTGTGCCATGGCACACCAGGATCTTAGGTGTGCTGAGAAAATTTTTAAAGATCATTAATTAAATTATTTTCAAAAGAAGTTCAAGCACAGCAAGTATATACATATGTGTATATATATATATAATTATTATTTTATTCTTTTTTCTGATCAACATAATTTAAGTGTGCCATGGAAGTTTAACTATGAGTTCAAGTGTGCTGTGAGACTAAAAAGGTTGAAAAACACTGGTCTAGAGAATCCAAAATAAAAGAATTACAGAGGATTTATAAAATTTGATAAGAATATCTATTGATGTTTAAAGGATTGGATCAATTTAGGATTTAGTTGAGAAATATAGAGGCTTTATAAAGTTTGATAAGAATATTGTAGTGATGTTTAAAGGATGTGATCAATTAGAATTTAGTTCATCTGTGAAGAGATGATTAAGAAAATGCTTCTAGGAATTTAAAATATATTTTAGAAAATGAAACAGTTATGGGACACTATGGAACTAGAAGCAATGATTTCTAAATTGTGGGATTAGACTAATGATTGTCATCATTTTAGAAAATAAGTGCCAATGGCTGAAGCAAGTACAGAAATTTACTGAGAGGAACTGGAATTTAATCTGACTTATTTTAGGATGTATAGAATTTAGATGGGCATTGTCTTAGAATAAAGAGAAAGAGTAAATTTAAATATATTTACTTTGACATAACGGATAAAGAGTAAATTTAAATATATTTACTTTGACATAACGGATGACTGTGCTACATGGTCTTTTCCACTCAGGTTTTTTTTATCATTATTTAAATGTCATCATAGGAGAAGTCATGCCAAAAAAATTGTTGCATCCCATTTGCCTCGTTGCCGCTTTTTCTAGGCTTTTTGTTTCCCCTGATTAAGTAAAGAATTGTATTTTTTTTTTTTCTTTCTTTCTTTCTTTTTTTTTTTTTAAGAGACAGAGTCTTACTTTGTAGCCCTCGGTAGAGTGCCATGACGTCACACAGCTCACAGCAACCTCCAACTCCTGGGCTCAGGCGATTCTCTTGCCTCAGCCTCCCGAGTAGCTGGGATTACAGGCGCCCGCCACAACACCCAGCTGTTTTTTGTTGCAGTTTGGCTGGGGCCGGTTTAAACCTGCCATGCTCGGCATATGGGGCCGGGGGCCTACTTACTGAGCCATAGGCACACCCCCAAAGAATTATATTTCACAGAGTAATAATTATCAGTACAATGAATAGCCATAAACAGTCACATTTCATTTAAGTATTATCAATTTTTGAAGTGAAATAGGGTGGCAGTCTTTTAAAAAATTATTAATATCCTGATTGTATTGTAGATTCTTTTTTTTTTTTTTAATTAAGAAGCTCACCAGACACTTTACCACATGCCTTCACTAGGACCCCGATGTCTCTGAATTGCCTGCACTGAGAGGGGAATTGTTTAATACAAACTTATTAGACAAGACAGCAGCTTAGAAATCCCCCACTAGACCTTCCAATAAGGTTTAATCAACCAAGTAAGACCCTAATGAGGCTGCCAATTAGACTTACTGTATTTTTTAAATGAAGATGATGAGTTTCAAAAATATTACAATGCTTTTTAAATAGAGTGATGACAAAATTGGAGATGCCGTTGGGGCCACAACTCAAAATCCAGCGCCTCCCCTCTTGTGGTTCATTACAGTGCTTTTTAACAAGTATTTATTTACCTTTGAATTGATACTAGGAATTTCACCTCATTCAATATTGCCATTCAAATGGAAAAAGTAGTTGCAATACTAATAGATATTGCCCCTGGAACCAATTAAACTGAGTTTTGTTTTTGTTTTCAAATTAATGTAAGGGTACAAATTTTTAGGTTACGTTGTTTTCAATTCTCAGGTAGAGTTCAAGTTGTAGTTCAAGGAGGGGGCTGTGTGAGACCTCCCCACTCACCTCCTTTCTCCCCACTCTCCTCTCTTTCCCCTCTCTAGACTACACTTGTGCTTTTCTCTCCTGTAGCTGCGGAGAAGTTTATATATTGTTTCATATTAGTATTGAGCACATTGGATACTTTTCTTTCCATTCTTGTGATCCCATACTAAGAAGAACATGTTTCATCTCCATTCAGGTAAACACAAAAGATGGATGGGACTGAGAGTTTTTGTTTAACTCTTGGTATTGCTGAATGAAATGATCATTTCTCCTTCAGTGCTCTTTGTGAAAAACACATACATATGTTTATTTACATGTTTGCCTATATAATTGTACAAATAGAAAAAATATCTATGTACACACATGATAAGTAATATATGGACATAGTAAAAAATTCAAAATGCATGAAAGTTTGTTACTAAATATAGTTTCTGTCTTCATTCATCACAGCTCACTGTGGCCTTCAACTCCTGGGCTCAGGCCATCCTCCTGCCTCGTGCTCCTGCGTAGCCGGGACGTACACACACAGCCCACCAGCTTGGCGAGTTTTTCTGTCTTTTGTGGTGATAGGGCCTCCCTTTTGCTCAGGATCGCCTCGAACTCCTGCTGGGGTCTTCATAGTGCTAAGATTACAGGCATGAGCCAGTGTGCCTGTCCTGTCTTAGAGTATTTATTCTTGTTGCTACTGTGTTGTTTTAGAACTTAGAGTCCTGAGTTTAAGTGCGAATTCTGTCAGTAACTTGGCTAACTTTGTTCAAGTCAGTTTTCTACCCAGTGAGTGAGTATAAAAATAGGCATCTAATCTCTCTCTATTGGAAAACCTATAATAATCTTTTCAAAGCACGTTGTATTCCTAAGGCAAAATGTGCTATATGAACTCAAAGTTCCATTCTTTCTGAAAGTAAATTGAAACTAAAAAGAGAAAAGAGTCTATGATAGAATTTCTCTTCCCTGCATAAATAATTAAAGTGACATTTTGCATGAAACACTCAAAGGTCCCTGAATAAGCCATTAACTGATTGTTTAATGTTTGTTCCCACAGGTGAGTTGGGAGCAATGCATGTGGACATTGAAGTAATTTTCTTATTTTTAGCTATCCCTTTATTTTTAACTTTTCCTATATCATGTATAAAATAACAGGTCATTAGTAAAAAAGAGGGAAAAAACCTAGAGAGATATTTTCCTCATTCTTTTGAGGAATTCAGAGTTAATTGCTCATGCTTTTATACTTCTTTATACACAGAAACCTTGCCCGCAGTATGGCAAAAACTATAAGGATTTCTATCAGATTGCATGAGAAGAATCTTGCTTTAAATGCATGTCATGAGCTTATGCATTTTCAGGAGGCTGAAGACTACAAAATTAAGATCAAGAGCAGGAAATTTTTAGGTCTCTCATATAATCTGTATAAATGTCATTTGCCTCGATTAAATATCCATCATGCACAAAATACAGTGAATGAAAGGAGATTGAAGAAGCATGAGCATGAACATTTTAATGTCGTAAGAGAAGTTCAAGAGCAGCCTTCAGTGCGCTGCCCCTGTGGTTCACAGTACACTCCTTTTGTGAACTTACTGGAAATTTCAATCTTTTATTTCCTCCACATTCGTAGAATTTAGTGATCCCTGTCTTAACGCTTTCTTCCATTTCTACTTAAGATTTAAAGTCCATCACCCCAGCCATTCTTTCCTCCATAAACTGAACATTGCCACTCCATCTCATCTGGGAAAACATCAACCCTGCAGAGACCCAAATAGAACTGCCTGATTTACCCCAACCCAGCTTAAGCTGGTATCCAGGGCTCTACTTCAGAGACAAACACTGAGCTTTCCTTAAAAAGTTCACACTTCTTGCCAGGCATGGAGGCTCACGCCTGTGATCCCAGCACTCTGGGAGGCCGAGGTAGGAGGATCTCTTGAGCTCAGGAGTTTGAGACCAGCCTGAGCAACAGAGAAACCCCATCTCTACTAAAAATAGAGAAAATAGACAGATGTGGTGGCAGGGGCCTATAGTCTCAGCTAGTCAAGAGGCTAAGGCAGGAGGATCACTTGAGCCCAGGAGTTTGAGGTTGCTCTGAGCTATGACTATCCCATAGCACTCTACTCAGCTCTGTCTCAAAAAAGAAAAAAAATGAGAACTAAAGAAAATATAAACTATTAAACTATTTTTTAAAAATTCACACTTCTTGGGGTAAAACACAATTGTAAGAGGGACTTCACGCAACAAATGCAACCAGTGTAACATGGTTTCTTGTACCCTCAATGAATCCCCAACAATAAAAAAATTTTTTTTAATTTAAAAAATTAAAAATAAATAAAGGAAAAAAAAAATTATACTTCTTAACAGTATTTGAGGGATTTCAGGCATTCTATTTCCAAACTTGGCTCCTTGGCACATTCCTATAAAGATAAGGTCAATTTTAGGCATAAGTTCTAGCATTCCTTACCAATGTAACATGACTTTAGTTAATAATATAGTATATAGTTTCAAATAGCTAGAAGAAAGGTATTGAATGTTCTTAACACAAAGAAATATAATGTTTGAGGTGGTGGACGTGCTAATTACCCTAAACTGACCACCACGTACAGTACAACCTCCATAGTTGACCGCCTCCCTCCACCCTCCACCTCCTTCAGTTGACCTAATTTTTATACACTGCCCTTGCACCACATGTCTGTACCAGCACAGTCGGCCTCGTTCCTTACATGGCCACCTCTGTGTTGATCAACTTGTTACAGTCCCTTGGGTGGTCACCCAAAATACAGCGGTTCTACTGTATTTTATGTATTGATGGAAATACTAATCACCCTGATGTGATCGCCATATATTTTGTGTATTAAAACATCAGTACCCTTGAGTATGTACAGTTATTATGTGTCAATTAAAAAATATATAGTAGAACCTCTGTGAGTTGACCACTCAAGGAACTTTAACAAATTGGCCAAGATACAGAAATGGTCCACATAAGGAACCAAGAGTACCTTTAATACATACAAGTGGTGCATGTCTGGTAAAAATCATCTGCTGATGTATTATTATGTAAATTTAGACAGTTATCAAGCCATGCTTAGTGGGTCATTTCCAAGATGTATCATCTTAATGTTACCAGCAGGTCATTTTAGGCATGAAAGCAGACAGATAAAAGCGATATTTTAGGGCATGTTAGTTTTTAAGCCCTTGGGGACCATGTCACAGGCCAAACTGATGTTTCTTAGCCCAGGTCTTTGGATCAGAAGTGTATTCATAGATTGCCTTCCAAGAAACAGGTCTGTGAAGACAGAGAAGAGTTTTAACAATTTGTATCGCAAGGTAACTTTTTCTTTTTCTGGAAAAGAGGGTCCAAAACACTATTCATATTTTCAGTGATATCTAACACCTCTCAAAATGTTGACTACTTTTGATTTATTTTATTAATTTCCAAATACTTTTGAATGTAGCAAACAAATATACATACTAGAAAAATTAGTGAAAATTTTCAAAACTTCACTTTTCGTTTCTTTCTTTTTTTTTTGGAGAGAGTCACCCTGGGTAGAGTGTTGTGGTGTCATAGCTCGCAGCAACCTCAAACTCTTGGGCTCAAGCAATCCTCTGGCCTCACATTCTTGAGTAGCGGGGATTATAGGTGCCCACCACCATGCCAGCCTAGTTTTTCCCTTTTTAGTAGTAATGGGGTCTCACTCCTGCTCAGGTTGGTCTCAACTCTTGAACTCAAGCAATCCACCTGCCTCAACCTCCCAGAGTGCTGGGATTACAGGTGTGAGCTACCGCACCCAGCCAGAAATTAACTTTTCTTAAGTACATAGTCACTCTGTATACTGATTCTACATATTGTATAATAGGATGATGTCTTTTAACATACATATTAATAGTTCGCTACACCTAGAAACTGCCATTGGCTATTCATAAGTAGACCTTGTCCTTTACTCATTTGAGAATCTCAAAATCTTCATGTGTTATTTCTTTTTTGAAATTGAATTATTCCCCACACAGTATTTTCTCTCATTAAGTGAGAGATGCTAATCTTTTCTTTTTTTGGAGACAAGAGTCTCAAACTGTCACCCTCGGTACAATGCTGTGGTGTCACAGCTCACAGCATTCTCAGATTCTTGGGCTTAAGTGATTCTCTTGCCTCAGGCTCCCAAGTAACTGGGACTGCAGACGCCCACCACAACGCCGGGCTATTTTGTTGTTGATGTTGTTGCAGGTGTTGTTATTTTCTAGCAGGCCCAGCCTGGGTTTGAACCCACCTACTGGTGCGCTACCCACTGAGTTACTAATCTTTTAAGCTGTGGTTTAATGTTTTTAAAAACAAATCACAAGGTTTAATGTTTTAAAGAAAATTGTAGTTTACAGTCTTTAGTTTTATTTATTTATTTTTAAATTTTTTTATGTAGAGTTTACAACTTCAGTTTTTCTAATACTATATTTTAAATATATAGTTGAGTTCTAAAACTATATCCACTTACTTCTAACATAGATTACAAAATTGAACCAAGCATCTGACACCCATGAATTTGAATATAGATTACTTCATAATAACCCCTGAGGAATGTATCTAATGGTAAAATGGTAGACCAGGAGATATTGTTAATTTTAGTAAAGTTAACCTCGTGCTCTATGAGAGTTTTATGTGTCTTTTGATATTTGCCCCAGGATATTTCTAGTTTAAACAAAGTACTTCATTTGCAGTCAAAAATGGTGGGCTGTCTGCATCACCTTCAAGTCCTATTGGTTGAGATTAAATAGCTCCCAGTGTCCCTGAAAAACATTAGATGCTCCCCAGAGCATATTTTGAATTTCTGTTTTTCATTTTTTAAATACATGTAAATACAAGCTTGTTGATGATAAAAATCCCTCTGAAAACATGTTAATGTTACTGCATATAAATTATTTCCAAATCAGATATCCACACCACATATCCGGCCTACATTACTAGCCTGATTCTTAAAGTATCAGGCTAGGTGTGGTGGTTGCACCTCTAGACTGTGATCCCAGCACTCTGGGAGGCCAAGTGGGGAGGATCCTTCAGCCTTAGGAGTTCAAAACCAGACTGAGCAAGAGTGAGATCCCGTCTCTACTAAAAATAGACAAACGAGCCAGGTGTGGTGGCAGGTGTCTGTAGTCCCAGCTACTCTTGAGGCTGAAGGAGGAGAATCACTTGAGCCCAGGATTTTGAGGTTGCTGTGAGCTATGACCCCTAGGCACCCTATCCAGGGTTATAGAGTCAGAAATTCTCTCAAAAAAAAAAAGAAAGAAAGAAAGACAGAAAGAAAGAAAGAAAGAAAGAAAGAAAGAAAGAAAGAAAGAAAGAAAGAAAGAAAGAAATTAGGTACTTGTGTTGTATCTGCATGTGGAGGGAGGGCTGGTGAGTACATGATTGTAAGATTATGTGTGTGTGTGTGTGTGTGTGTGTGTGTGTGTGTGTGTATGGATAGGAAGATAACTTTTAATGACATTAATTTTCCCTAAATTAATTTATGAATTTAACATAATCTCAACACAAATATCTATTTCCATCCCCTGGGGCTACATTGATTTAAATGTCCATATGGAAAAATAAGCAATCAAGAACATTCAGTAAAATCTTGAAAGAAGAAAGCAATGCTCATACTGGGGAAAAGAGGGAATTACCCCACCTGATATTAAAATATATTATAAAGTCATTATAATTAAAATGGACTAGCATTAGCTCATTAATAGACAAAGTCCATAAATAGACGTTTATTTATGAAAACTTAGCATATGATAAGTTTTATCTCCAGTCAGCAAGAAAAAGATGAGGGTTTTTTTTGTTTGTTTTGTTTTGTTTTCTGAGAAAATGTCTCACTATGTCACCCTCAGTAGGGTGCTGTGAGCAACCTCAAACTCTTGGGCGTAAGAGATTCTCTTGCCTCAGCTGCCCAAGTATCTGGGATTACAGGCACCTACCACAACACCTAGCTCTTTTTTGGTTGTAGTTGTTATTGTCATTTGGCAGGCCTGAGCTGGGTTCAAACCTGCCAGCTCCAGTGTATGTGGCTGGTGCCCAAGATGCTAAGCTACAAGCCCCAAGCCAAAAGATGAGTTTTTCAATGAGTGATATTGGGAGATGGGATAGCTCCGGGAAAGAGAAGAAGTTACCTGTACATCTCATGCCTTGCAACATATGAAATTAAATTGGACTAGAATGTAAATATTAAAAATGAAACCATAAAAACTATAGCAACATGTGAGTAAATATATTTATATACTGGAGGTGGAGAAAACTTTTCTATTTAGAATACAAAATCTGGAAGCAAAAGTAAAGATTAAGACATTTGATAACATGTTATTTAACTAACATGCTTGGTATTGATGCCAAGGTCCATTATGAACATCAAGACAGCAGGCTGGATTATTATTTTCTGACAGTCTCATTCTCAAGACCTTATCATACCTTTTAGTACTTTTTTTTAGATTAATCTTCATTAAATATTTTAAAAGCAAAGTTCTTTGCTTATAATGATAGTGCTATTTTTTCTATCACCATAATTTCTTGCTGATGGGTTTCTAAATTTTACTTCTGTTATTTAATTTTTATAGAATACAATTCCTTTACACTTACTTTTGTAATAGGTACACTTTTTTTTTTTGCTACACAGAACTAGACTTTAAATATTTTTCCCATTTATCCTTAAAAAATAAGTTTCCTCATTCAATGTATAAGTAAATAAATAATAGCTTTTGTGTGGCACAAAGAAATATGCAAAGTTAAAGGCGAGTATTAAGCAGATAAAAATATTTGCCACATAAGTCACAAAGGGCTAGAGTCTTCAAAGACACTAGAGTTCCTTCAAATTATGAAAAGAAAAGCCAAGAAACCAGTAGGAAAAAAAATGGGCAATTGTGATGAATAGCAGTTCATTAGGATAAAAAATAAAAATGGCTGTTAAACATATGAAAATGTCCTCAATCTAACTCACAATAAGAAAAAAGTAAATAAATTGAGAGGGTGGAGCAAGATGGCGGCCGAGTAACAGCTTCCTTGCAGTTGGGCACAGTGAGACTGGGGAGAGAGGACTTCAGGCATCTCTGCCAGGCAGCTGCCCAGAACCTTCCCTTTGGGGACACAGGGAGACAGCGTGAGGCTTCTGGACACCCTGAGGAAGGCTGAAGCGGCGGAGATTGGGCAAGTGGTTGCGTCTGTTCATTCGGTCTGATCCTGTCGGTGGCTGTGGGTGGGGCAGCAGTGGGACTGGAGGCTGGAAGGGCCTTGCTTGTAAGCCGTTTGGGTTTCTTTTGGACTTGGCACTTGGTTGAACTGCCTTGGGAGAACCTGGGCAGGAGTGTAGGGTTTTTTGAGTGCTGCCTGGGGCCCCAGACTGGGCCACCAAGCCAAACGGAGCTGCCAGTGTTTGGTGGTGGTCTGTGTGGAGCCATTGTGGGAGAACTGCCCTGGCAAGCGCCACCCTCAGGGTCGCAGAACAGGCATTGGGCGGGAGTGAGTAATCTAGTGACTGAGCAGCCTAAAGGCGGGAACTGAGACGCCTTGCAGCCTTAGCCCTCAGGGGAATAGGGTGAGACTGGTTTTGGCACACTGGGCAAGTGGATAGCCACTCAAGGAGTGATCCCAGCCATAGTACTTACCTGGGGAAGCCTCGGCTTAGCCCAAGTTAGCAATTTAAAGTGTCTTCTAAGCAGGCTGAGGAGGATTTAAGCTCTCCACCC
>CAUYON010209805.1:0-21062 GCA_963573935.1 Arctocebus calabarensis | reverse complement strand
GAGTGCCGTGGCGTCACACTGCTCACAGCAACCTCCAGCTCTTGGGCTTAAGCGATTCTCTTGCCTCAGCCTCCCTAGTAGCTGGGACTACAGGCACCCGCCACAGCGCCCGGCTATTTTTTTGTTTTTGCAGTTCGGCCGAGGCCAGGCCTGAACCCGCCACCTTCGGTATATGGGGTCGGCGCCCTACTCGCTGAGCCACAGGAGCCGCCCCCTTCCCTGTATTTCTTAGGTCCAGCTCATTGATAAAATCAGGGTTTTAGAGTTGAAACAGAGTAATAACTTAGCCAGCCCTGTTTTTCCATGAAGGCAAGAGAGTTATTGCCAAGGCCTATCAGCTGTTTAGCAGCAGAGCTGGACTGAGTCTCCTAAATCCTCATCAGTGGAGTTTTCCCTGCTGACTGTCTCTTCTTGTTTTTCCCTCAATGCCTTCTGCCTTTTCTGTGCCTGGTTTGCAGCTCTTCACACGCTCCATGCTGATTTGGACACTCCGTTCATTGGCATCAGGTGGCAGCAAACTGTCTTTTCAGTTACTCGAAGGTAAATCGCGATGCCAGAATGAAGGAGTAGCTAGTGTTTCCTGGTGCTCCTAGAGCCACAGTTCTTGAGGCCAGCCTGGTGGGTGCAGAGATGAAGTGAGCTTAGAGAAGTTGAAAATTCTCTGTATCCTTTCAGCTCTCTGATCTGCTCTTTATTCATGTTACTTAGACTTCAAGTCAAATTAAGAACATCCCAGTGTGTCAAGCAATTCTTGTCATCTCTGAAAAGACTGGGGGATGTGAAATTCCTGCCCTCTTCCACAGCACATTGCATATGATTTGTCAAAGAATGCTTTGTGCCCCCAACACCAACCTGTTTAGCAGTGTTTACACTGTTTGATCTGTGGGCATTTATTGCATCACCTGGCACATGGTATTCAGGGTTCATGACCAAGATCACTCTTCTCAGATGCCCCTCCTCAAATCAGAGGCACTTCAGAGTCCAGAAGCCACACACTGGACTCAAATCAAACTCACTGGACTCAGAAGGAACTGTGGAAAACAAGAGCAAAAACTACCCCCGAGCCATGTTGTATCTAAAATGACCCTTCTTTCTACCAGCTGCAAAGCTTGGGGAGAGCGGGTCTCCCAAAGCCATTTCTTATACTTGAGAATGTCCAAGGGAAAAAGTGACTGGGGTGGGGAAAGGAAATATGCCCCTCACTCAGGTGTGTGGACAACAAGAAGTAACACAGGGCTATGTGTTGGAGGTGGATAGTTTGGTGGGGTGGGAGAAAGCAGGTTGATAAGAGGTTGAGCCCCCCCTTTGGGAAGCTCATTCCTGGAGTTAGTTGGATACAAACAGTGAAGAAGATTCACACTACAAATATTGTGTTCTCATCTCAAAGCAAACTAGTTCCAGAAGAAACAGTATGTCAGGGCAAGAATACAACACAGTTTTGTACCAGGGTATGTCCTTCAACCCCTGAAACTAGGTTTTTCTCAGCCTCCCACCAGTGGTGGATAGCAGAGCTATGGTTCTTAGCTGACCTGACTGAGACAATCCATGAACTCTTCTCTCCCTGGGGAGGCTACCTCCCATTGCATCCCTGAGCACAGGAAGGGAGGGACTCCACAGGAAAGGACCTCTCTCCTGAAGGACTCATTACCTCCACCATAGCTTCTCTTTTGGCCCATTCCAAGCTTGGCCACGTTGGGAGGGTGTGGTGGAGGTTGCCCTGTGTCCCCCCCTCCTCCATTTGAGTATATCTTTGTAACAACAGCTGACATCATACAAAGGGCAAGGGAAGCAAACACCCAGAACTCTTGCTGGTCAGAGATTCCCTGAGTGTCTGTCTTCACCCAAGCCAGTTCCATGTGTCTTTGTTGTAAAGCTTGGGACTCTGGAGAGAAATGGGGAGGGGTAAATGTTGCCCTAAGAATAATTCTCATTCTTTTGTTCTTGTTGGGATCTGTTCTTTGGGAGGGTGGGGACTGGGGGAAGCTTGACCTTGTGTCTTCGTCAATAAATTCTCATTTACACAAAGCTAAGTTTGTGTTGTGTACTTTGTTCCTAGAACTAACACTCTAGGAAAAAACAGAGGCAAGGAACGTGATAGCGCATTAATAACCACTCTGTTAAAACTTTTCTATTTAGGGTGGCACCTGTGGCTCAGTGAGTAGGGATGCCAGCCCCATATACTGAGGGTGGCGGGTTCAAGCCCAGCCCAGGCCAAACTGCAACAACCAAAAATAAAAATAAATAAGTAAACTTTTCTGTTTAATTGCCCTAGTCCTCGCAGGGATTTAGGTAAATGAAATTAAGGTTGACTAAAGGGCAGTGCCTGTGGCTCAGTGAGTGGGGTGCTGGCCCCATATAATGAGGGTGGCGGGTTTGAACCCAGCCCTGGTCAGCTAAAACAGCGATGACAACAACAACAACAAAAAGTTGACTAAAGGAAGAATCATACATCTCATGGAGGCTCCTGTTGACCAAGCCCCAAACCACCACCACCACCATGGTCATCTCTCTGCAGGCAGAGGAGTGCTCAGAGGAGTCCATCTATCTGCCCTGGCAAGTCTCCTGTAGGAGGCCCAGGCAGATGGTCGCATGGGCACCAGCCAGTGCAAGAGGAGCACAGCAGAGGGTCTCATCAGTTTCCTATTACCCAGCGTGTCTCCTCTCAACTTATAGAACCTTGTCAGCCTTGGACTCAGAGCCTGCATATTCCCAAGCAAACAGAAGCATAGCTTCCCAGGGAGTTCAGGTCTAGTGACCTGAATTGTGTCACTAGGGCAAGTGTTGTCAAGACAGAAGGCCCCACTCCTGGGTTCTGATGAGGTGACAGTTGCTGAAATCACCCCCATCCTGGAGTGGAGAAAAGAGACTGGACTGAGGGGCCCAATACCAACAGTCCCCTGAACCTCTCACCATTACACTGAGTATAGGTAAAGTGCTGGACATGGTGCTTGGCACTGAGTAGGTGCTGAGATATAGTAGGTTCCTTTATTATTTGCCTGTCCAAACACCATGAACAAACTGCCTCTGGCAGCTAGGAATTTTGTGGTTGTCTATGTTGCTGGGCTACAGTTAGCCAGAACTGTAATAGAAATCAGGCTTGGAGAGGAGTGATCAGCATCAGAGATAATGCAGAGGAGCCTTGCTAAGCTCTAACTGGGGTCAGTTTGGGCAAAGAAAGTCCCTAAGGAGAGATTCTCAATTCTTTCAGAAATGACTGATGGTTCTACTCAGTCTGAGAGGAGACCTGGGGGAATCTGCATTTAAAAAAAACTCATTGGCCTGGTGTGGTGCTCATGCCTGTAATCTTAGCACTCTGGGAGGCTGAGACGGGTGGATTGCTTGAGCTTGGGAGTTCTAGGCCAGCCTGCACAAAAGCAAGACCCCATCTCTACAAAAATATGGGAAAAAATGATCCTGGGCATCGTAGCAGGCTCCTGTACTCGCAGCTACTTGGGAGGCTGAGACAAGAAGATCACTTGAGACCAAGAGTTTACAGTTGCTGTGAGCTGTGATCCCAGTGCATTCTAGCCAGGGCGATAGAGTGAGACTGTCACAAAAAAAAACAAATAAAACTCCCCTGGCATTTCTAATGTGCAGCCAGGGTTAAGAATTACTGCCAGAGAGAAGCTCACACCTGTTTACCTACTTCCTCTTCTACAGTAATGCTTGTGTGCTGTGACAGTTGAAAAATGGTTAAAGCACTTCGGAGTACATGATATCTACTTATTCTCTTGCCTATCTCATGAAGCTAATATCCCCATTTTTCAAGTGAGATATGGGAGAGCCATGTCTTCTAATTCCCTGCTTCCTTCCCACTACACTTATAGCTTCCTCTTTCATCCCACTGAAACTCTGCCTTTGCTCTCTCTCAGCCACGTCCAACCTCATTAAGCCCCCAGAACAGTAGTGTATTCAGGGCACACTGCCCCAGACTTGCACCTGCGGTTGCGCTATCCTCCTCTGCCCCTAGAGTGGCAACTAGGAAATTCTGATTAGGTACATTGTTTCTGAGGTCAGAAAATAGCTGAAGACACTCAGGTTTGGGCCTTTCTACTCCCACTTCCTGCATTAATGCTTTTTCTGATTTTTCTTGGACCCAGATTTCTTTTCCCTGCCACCCCCAGCTCCAGGAGGCAAGAGCCTATTTATTTTAATACCTGGTACGGCACTTAGAAAAGATCACACCTCCCCCGTTGTTACCCATTTCTATCTCCTGAGCACTAATCCTAGAATCCCAACCAGCCCCCAGACATGTTATTAGCAAAAAGGATGTTTCTTGAAAAGTTTCCGAGTTGGCTCTCAACTTGCCATCTCAGTTTCTCATTTAGCTTTTGCCCTGCCATGTTTGATGGCTGCCAACCAGGGGAAGGCTAATTTGGGGGTTGGTTAGACCCAGATTCTCAGTTGCAGAAGTGGCTTTCAAGGCTTAATTTCCAGGAGCATCATTTAGAGATGAGACTACCATCTCTGGGATCATTGCTTCTTTGGGCAGGCCCCCAGCTCTCTGGGGCTGAGAGAACTCCACTCACCCCACTTCTCCAACTGTGTAGGTGTTAACGGATGATGCTCAAGTCTAGCCCCTGGCTTTCCCTCCCTTGTTTCATTCATGCTTCACTTACTGTCAGAGACTCCATGTCTGGCCACACAGTCTCTGAAAACTCAGTGGGGTCCCCAGCTATGCTAGAGCAGGGACAGAGGTAGTTCCACTTTACATCTGGGCCTCCGCTACTGCAGGTGTGGGCTCATGAGTCTGCTCCCCAGGGACCTTGGCTTGCACCTGAGCCATCAGACTTCCTCAGTGCCTCCAGACCTGCCTGAGGCTCAAGGTCAAATAGAACCTACAATGACAATGACACCTCTCAAACTTTTCCACAAAGGTAATCCTAGTGATGCAGGAGCGTGAACAAGCCCCTAAGAGTGTGTGTTCTTAGCCCAAAGTGACTCTCAGCAAACCAAAATAACTTCCTATATTTTAAATTCAAGCAAATTTTCAACTTTATGTAAATAACCGTCACTGTTTTTTTATAATTCTTTCGATGACCTATCATTGAAGGTCAGTATGAGGCCCCATAATTAACATGTGGCTCTATTTTCTCACAGTAAAATGAAAAGCTTCTGAGAAGCCCAAGATACGTAGGTACGTGGTCCTTGGGCCAGGTAAGGTTTAAAGATTTTCAGATACAGTGGCAATTAGATAGTGTCCTAGATGATTTAAACAAAATAAGAGGCTCTTAGTGATCCCATGTGATCACACAGAACCAGTTAAAATCTGATTCCTTCTGTCCCCAAAGTAGTGCTCCAAGAGGAAGTCGTATCCTTCCTAACCCTGTACTTGCTTCTAGATGCTTCCATGACCCTTCTCATACCCCCATCCCAACCCTCTGGGCCCACCTAGAATAAAAGGAACCACTTTCCCAAGGTGGTGGTCAATCTCCCGTGGGTGGCTATATATTCCTTTAAAAGACAAGAATAAATGCAGGCCACACACTAAGACTTACATGCCACTTTGGCTCATTTATACCTTGTCAGCAACAGTGTGGGACAGCTAGTCAGGTGTTCATTTGATAAATAAGGCAATAGAATTTGGAGAGTTCAGGTTACTTGCCTCCAGTCACAACACTAAGTGACAGATCCAGGATTTAAATCCAGATCTGATTCTGAAACCCAGGCTCATCCCTACTATGTATCCTTCCTGTCTGGAACGAGAAGGAGGGAAACAATTGGGAAGGTGCCCAAACTGCAGACCATGAAGGGAGCAGTAAAACTGGCTTCTGGGGGACAGCAGTAAAAAGTTTCAGGGGAGGATGCAGGGTCTCAGGGGTAAAAACACTCTCAGAGCTCTCTGCTCTTCCTCTTCCCATCCTGGAGGCTCTAAAATGCACAGGGCTGAATCCTACCTCCCTATCCGGGCAGTCAGAGCCTTTGTGACCTGACCTTAGCCAACCTCTCTGCCTCTCCTTGTGCTTCTAGTCTCATGAGCGCCTGTCTGGTTCTTGGACTCCCTTCTCAAGCCTCTGTAATTGCTCCCGACTTCTTTAGCCTGCAGCCCTTCTTATATTATCTCCATGTATCCCTCCCCCCAACCCGGCTCTGATCTATGTCTTTCAAGGTTGCTTCCTTGAAAGTTGCCTCCCCTGAAACCACTGACCCTCTACCCAGCTGACCCACTTCCTCTGCCCTTCCCCAGTGCCTTGAATTTGCGCACAGCATGTTTTAGCATTGTCTGCTTTTGGTCTCTCAGTGAGTCTCATGTCAAGCTCAGCAGTGGCTGCTCAGCTTCATTATTCTCAATCTCTCTCTGTATTCCACATTTTGCATCTAAGACAAGCTACTCAGCCTCTCTCAGCCTCAGCTATCTTGTCTGTAAAATGGGGAAAACAATCTAGCTCAGAATTGTGAGGATTAAATTTGAGGACGCAGGCAAAGCTACTAACACGCTGTCTGGCACAATAAACATTAGCTACTGACGATGAAGTGACGTTGATCGCGGCCGTTTTAGAATAAATACATGGGCAATTTTTTGCCAGGATTGCAGGAGAGCAGTTTTAGGGGAATGGAGGCCATGCGTTGGCAGAGAATCAGCTCTGCTGTGCACCAGCTGGGTCTGCCTTTCTCCGCCGCAGTGAAGGGCAGAGTGACCACCCTTAGCTCAGTCCTCCAGGAGGTGGAGGAGCAGAGCCTGAAAGTCTCTAGCGCGCAGCTCAGTGCACACAGGGGGCGCCTGCAGGGTAACTGACAGACTGCCCTGTGGCGGGTCGGAAGGTTGGTCCGGAGAGGAGGAATATGAGGACAGGACTCGGAATGAATCCAAGGCCTTCCGGGCCTTTCCCGTGCCTTTCTCCCGCTCCTGCAGTTAGAGATAAATCCTCCCAGGGCGAGTCTGAAGGGGTGTGAAGGTCGAGGCTAGGAATTGAGGAAGAATTCGTCCAGGGCTGCCCAAGCGAAATGTGTCAGGCTCAGGGACCCAGCGGAATGCCAGCCCGCCTCCCCCTCCCCGCCCTCCTCCTCCCTGTTCAGCGCGAGCGGGCGGCGCGCTCCGGAGAGCTGGGGCTGGAGGTTCTACCCCCTCGGCGGCCCGCACCTGCCCCCCCACGCGCCCGCCCCGAGCCCGCCCCGACTGGGCAGCCCGGGGCGCCCCCACTTCTCTCCCCCCGGGCGGGGGAGCCGGGGGGCAGCGCCGGAGCCCGGGGGGAGCACAGCCCCACCGGCCGGCCGGCCAAGGCAGGGGGCAGCTAGGACGGCCCGGGGTAAGCGGAGGGAGGAGGGGAAGATGGGTGTGGGGGTGGGTCGGGCTGGGGTGGGTCGGGCCAGGGGCAGAGGCGCGGAGGGGACGGCCGGGTCGAGGGGCGTCCAGGGCGAGGAGGGAGAAGGGGGCCGGCGGGCTGGCGGGGAAGCGGCGCGGGGCGGCCACGTGAGAGCCAGAGCTGGGGGCGGGGGTGCCTGCAAGGTGCTGGAGGCGGAGAGCGAGTTGGTCTCCTACGTCCCCCCAAACTCCTATCAATCAGGTCATGGGGAGCCCGGCATCTTTGCGTTGCCCCCTAGCCCATCCCCTAGCGAACGTGGTTAGAAGAATCAGCTGGTGGACGTGTGACCCGACCTTCGGGATCCATGAAGCCCTTGCCCTCAGTCAGGGGCAGAGACCCCGGGGGCTAGACAGAGAGCGAAGGGGACAGAAACCGGGCTTTGGCCCCTGTGTGTGTCCCTAGTCTTGCCGGCGCTGTCTGCAGACTCACTGCAGAGCGCAGGCCTTGGGGAGGGAGCATTCTGGGGCCTGGGGCCTGCTGCTTGGGACAGCCCCTTCTACCCCCACCCAGCTGAGGGTGTTGGATTAATTTATGCTGAGACCCAGGACCTCTGCATGGGAAGATGGGCCACAGATCACCTCTGAGTTTGGGAAGGGCCACACTTAGGCCTGGTGAGTTCCAGGAGGCTGGCCCCAGCCTAGGGGCCTCAATCTTATACCCCTTCCTGGTTTCTGGGCTGTGCCCGCTTTTATTTGTCTGCTACTCCCCAAGAAGGGCTGGTTTCTAGGTTGGGAATGTGGTGTCCAGGAGAATCTAAAGGTAGGGGCCAACTAGAAACCTGAGTTGCCACACCCAGAGAGAGGCCAGGGCTCTTCTTGTAGTCCTTGCCCTTTCTTCTTCCCCTAGGACTGCCCCCTCCCCACCTGCTTGTGCTGGTTATATAATTAACCCAACTGAGTCTCTCTGCCAGCCTGGCAGTGTCCAGGGGTGCCTGAGGGGACTATCTGGGGAGGAGGGATTGGCACTTCCCCTAGTCGAGAGCCCATGTAAGTGTATGAGCACCTGTTGGAGAAAAGACACTGCATGGAGCAGGAAGGAAATTCTGGTCCTTAGTCTTAGCTGACTCCTCAAGTGCTATGAGGTCTTCACTAGGATTTGGGGTGTTTTTTTCTTTTTTTAAACTTTAATAAAATGAGAAGAATCTCTCACTGAGCCCAGGCAACAGTGGATGGTTACTTCTCCTGGGATTGCTGAGAGGTCTCTTTGAGACTGTGAAAAACCTTACATGAATGAAAGACCCTTGTATATACTAATGGCCCCTGTTCACTGAGCACTGCCCCTGCACCAGGCACTGAGCTTTGCATGCACGACCTCACAACACCCAATGAAATCTTGCCTAAGGCCACCCTTTAGGTGTATGGCAGAGCTGGGAATCAAAGCCTGGTGGTTCTCGCTTCAAATCTTGCCCTTTATTTACTCTGCTGTATGTACACATACTGTATGGATTGCGTTCTCTGAACGCAGTACAGCCTGGGGGGACATTCAGCTGTGAATTGTGCGCATTTGGGGCTATTAGCCCCATTTTACATATGTGCAGACTGGACAGGTGATTTGCCTACTGACCCACAGTTAAGACACGCCAGAGTTGGGGTTTATACCCGAACTCTAAAGTCACTGAAACTGAGCAAGCAAGGAACTAATGAATCCATTCCAAGATCCAATCCCCTAGCAGCCCCTTACTGGCACCTGCTGAGAGCCAAGCCATCTGAGCTCCAAGGGATGCCAGAAAATCAGACCCAGTCCTCAGCCTATCTGAATTCACCAGCTAGGATCACTACACTTGCAAGTTGGAAGTGCTGTGACATTGTGGAAAGGAGTAGCTGCCATTCCCAGCTGTGTGATTTGGGTTGTACGTCTTACTCCTTCTGAGACTTCTCTGGAGTGGGACATAACACTACCAATCCCTTGGGGATATTGCTCAGGGATAACCACAGGAGCATGCTACCAGAATAAGTGGTCACTAGCATTGTGCTCCAGAGCCTGAGAGGTCATCTAGTGCACAGTTCTTGATTGGAGGGCATTTGGGAATGGGAGAGCAGTTTGGGTCATTATGGTGACTAGAAGCTGTGGCTGGCAGTTACCTCCTGGGAACCGTGGAAGGAAAATGTCTTGCAATGTGTGGGCAGTCCTGCACAACAAAGGGCTCTCTCCCCGCAGAATTCCAGGAGTGCCTCCCCTGAGACGTACTTGCCTGATCTCACCCCTTCAGGATGAGACTGGGACTCAGAGGAGCTGCTGTCCAGGCTCGTGGGAAAGCTAAGATTAAACCCAAGTCCAGTGCTCTCTGCACTCTGTTCTGCAGCCTTCCTTGGTTGGGGAGACAGACGTGGAGAAAAGTCAAGTCATGATATAAGTTAAGACAGATTGATTCCTTCTAGAAGGACAATAGGAGAAAAGGGAGAAGTTCTAGATAAGTGGAGATAAGGGTTCTGGGAAAGAGCAGGCATGCCAGGTGGCGATAAGAACTTCAGCAAAGTCGCAGAGGTAGAAAAGTACAGGATGTGAATAGGGACAAGCCAGCGCACTAAGCCCACCTCTTGTCCCCACAGTCCAGGTGGAGGCCACACAGGGCCCAGGGCCAGCAGAGGCAAAAATGGTTGGTCCCGACGGTGGCTGAGCCCCCAGCCCCTGGAATATGCAGCCCGGGGGAGCCCCAGGCAGCGGCAAGGACGCGGTGGCGGAGTGGGGCGGGAGGCATGGTCTCTACCTACCGGGTGGCCGTGCTGGGGGCGCGAGGCGTGGGCAAAAGTGCCATCGTACGCCAGTTCTTGTACAACGAGTTCAGCGAGGTCTGTGTGCCCACCACCGCCCGCCGCCTCTACCTGCCTGCTGTCGTCATGAACGGCCACGTGCACGACCTCCAGATCCTCGACTTCCCACCCATCAACGCCTTCCCTGTCAACACGCTGCAGGTAGGGGGACCCTCGGGGAGCACTGGGCAATGGAAAATGGAGGGCTGAGAGAGGAAAGGCTGGACTCCAACTGGCTGTAGCTCTGGCCCTATTCCCAGGGGCCCACTGCTGGGTTTGAGAGCTCATCATTGCACCGTGGGCCGCTATCCTTAGAGCTGTTCCAGGAATCCATTCATTTGTGTGCTAGTTTATTCAACAAATATTTGATGACCATTTAATGTGTGCCAGGACCTGCAGTGGGCACTGGGGCAGAATGGTGAACAATACAGAATGGGAATTTGCTTTCAAGGAACTCATGGTCTGGGGAGAAAAGACTAACAGGCGGTTATTAGATAGTGTGATAGATAAGTGCTGTGACTGGAGGAGATGAAGGGAGCTGGGGCAGCCCTTAAGGGGCATCTAAACCACCCAGTGTGTTGGGGTCGGAGTGAAGCCCACAGGAGGGGATGTCTTGACTACGTAGATTTTGGGCAAGTAAGGGGCAGTAGAGAGAAGGAAAGGGAACACTGGCTGCCTTGCCAATATTCTGGGCTCTGCGCCCCCCCACCTCAGACCTCACTCCAGGTCATTTATAGAAGGGACACCAACAGCATAGGCTGGTGGGACCTGGGAAAGTTGTATTCTCAGAGATTCTGAGGCCTCTTGTCTTAGGTAATATTCTATCCCCTGACCTTAGGACCTGCCTGCTGGACACCCCTCCTGCCAGCTGTGGATTTCAGTGTCTTCGCTTATGGTATTCCTTCCCTCAGTGCAGAGGGAAGCTGAACTCTAAAACATGTTTGCTCATTGAAGGAAGCCTCTGACCAGTGCAGAGGTTTTTACGGACGAAAAGACACAGCGGTGGAGACCCAGAAGGCAGGGGACAAGGCTAGGCAAATTGTAATTGAGAAAATACAGCAATTTCTTGGGCTAAGATTAGGGGCTGGGGCTGGCAAGCAACTCAGCATACAATATTGTCTCAGCAACACCAGGAGGGCCTTGGCCCAACCTGCTACAGACACTTGTCTCTCCCGTGCCAGGTGCCTGGAGGTCAGCACCAAAGACAAATGCCTGATCCACACATCTGCCCCTGGTTCTCCTCTAAAGGAGACTTTAATGGCTGCCTGAGTGGACACTCAAATCCTTTCTCCAAGCCTGCACACTGAGCTTTTTTTTTAAGACAGAGTCTCAAGCTATCCTGGGTAGAGTGTTGTGGCGTTACAGCTCACAGCAACCTCAAACTCTTGGGCTTAAGCAATTCTCTTGCCTCAGCCCTTCAAGTAGTTGGGACTACAGATGCCCACCACACACCCAGCTATTTTTTGGTTATAGTTGTCGTTGTTATTTGGCAGGCCTGGGCTGGATTCGAACCTACCAGCTCTGGTGTATGTGGCTGACGCCCTAGCCGCTGAGCTACAGGTGCCGAGCCCACACTGAGCTTTGTTTATCTTTTCATATAAATTGTGTATTTTTTTTTTACGTAATTTAATTTAATTTTGGAATAGATAAGATACAATTTTAAAGTCCAAACTTTAACCAGGAGAAATCTTGGTCCTACCCTTAACCTCCTTTCTCTCTGGTTTCTGCCCCACTCTCAGTTACCATTGTTGGTTTTTGATCCATAGCTTCCAGTGTTTCTTTACTCAAATAAAAATATGTTGGCTGGATGCAGGGGCTCACGCCTGAAATCCCAGCACTTTGGGAGGTTAAGGTAGAAGGATCACTTGAGGCCAGGAAGTTGAGACAACCTAAACAATATAACATGACCTCATCTCTGCAAAAAAAAATTTTTTTTAATTAATGAGGCTTGGAGGTGCACACCTGTAATCCCAGCTAATATCAGTCTGGGCAACAAAGTGAGACCCTTATGCAAATATAAAAAACAAAAACAATACTGGTCTATACCTTGTTTGTTTTTTTAACTTAATATAACCTGGAGATTTTTCCATGTCAGTATTTAGAGAACTCCCTCCTTTTTTAATGATTGTACTGCACTCCACTGAAGATGTACCAGTCTTTCTCATTGGACAGTTTTGTGCTGGTTCAAACGATGTCACAATGAATAGCCATATACATAAGTCACTTTGTACAGGGGTAGGTATATCTTTGGAATCGATTCCTGGGAAATGGCATTGCTAGATCAAAGGGCAAATACATCTGGAGTTTGGAAGGCATTCCCAGGTTCTCCTTTATACAAGTTATATATGCCATGCTCCTCCAAGCAGTGTACATGAGGCCCGTTTCCCTAAAGCCTCACCATCAGAATGTATTTTCAAACATTTGCAATTTTGACAATCCTAGAGATTAGATATGATATTTTCAGTCTAGCCTCTATTTGCATCTCCAAGTGAGTTGAATGTCTTTTCATGTGTTTAATGGCCTCAGTGTTTCTTTTGCCAAGAACTGTTAAGGTCCTTTGCCCATTTTTCTACTGGGCTGTTGGCCTTTTGCTTCATGATTGGCCCTGAGTTTTGGAGTAAGGGGATAAGCCAGCCAATCAGGAGACTTCCTCCTCTTTTAGGACCTCCAAGAGAGGAGTGGGTGGAAGGGTGCCTGGAAGTCCCCTCAAGGAGACAGCATTCTGGCAGAGAAGTGGAACTGTCACTCTCAAAGGCTGGCAGCTTTACCCTCTCCCCAGCAGAGAGCTTGAAGGGCAGGAGCCTCTCATCCCTCTCACTTTTGGCTGAGCTGCACTTGTCCTGTGGAAAGGGGGAGGAGCCATAAGCACATGGGGGTTCCAGGCTCCTGGAGGTCACCATGTCCTGCAGAATGCAGTCTTCCCTGGCCTAAAAAACCAATTCATAGTTTCCTAAGGCTTTAGATTTGTCCTCAGCATCTTCCCCCTGCACCAAAAACTAAAACCTCAGCACAAAGAAAAGATGCCACATCATCTCTCTGGGGAAATCCACTGCAGCATCTTCTAAGCCTTCAAGTTGGGAAGTGCTGTTCTGAAGTTAGACTTAACCCTGCACTACTGCCACCAGTCTTTTCCCTTTTATTTCTTCTTTGAAGTAGAGAAAGAGCTGTAGTCTTTCTTCAAGTCTAGTACCTGCCCCACTCAACTCATCAGCTGGGACAGGAGACACGCCTCTGTCTCCGTCTCCTTCTAGTGTTTTACGTGAGTCCTCGAGGGAGAAGACCCTGATTCCCTTTGCCCTACCTCTGTCCCCTCAACTGCATAGACCCCCTCCTTTCCACACACTGGATGCCTAAAACTGTTGCATCTGCTGGCAGATTAACTAGCTATTTAATCTTTCAAGGAACCTTCTCTTTAGAGCACTCAGCCATTCCGGAGGTCTCTTCATCTTGAGCCCCTTCCTGAGAAATTGCCACAAACATTCAGGAAGTTCCATCTCTCTGGAGTTGCCCTAGGGCCCTGCTCTACCTCAGCCTGTCATGCATCTGGTCTCAATCCTTTTCTTCTCAGGCCCCTATTTCTCAACCCTGAGGGCAGAGTGGAGCATACAGTAGGGTCACATCAGGTAGCAATCCAAGTGCAGCAGCAGCAACAGGTTGCCTTGATCCCAGCTTGGGCCTGTTGGTATTCAGCACCCTGGAGAGCTCACCAGCCTAGCTAGTGTCATGATGGCGCATGATGCCTAAGAGTTTCTGGGCACTGAGTGGGGAGGAGGGGGTGTGTAAACATGGGGACGGCCTGGCTCTGACCCTCTCAGGAGCTCACAGCAAAAGTGGAGAACTGGAGATGGAACAGCTATAACTAAGGTATCATCAAAGGATTGTTAGAACACAGGAGACTAAGGAAGTAGTTTCCTGCTTGCAAAAAAGGTGGGAAATCAGGAAGACTTCTTAAAGAAGGAAACACTTGAGCTGAGCCTTGGAAGACAGCATTTCAACAGATCCAACAACTAGCTTAAGGCTGGGCTCTTCAAGGCACTTAATAAATGTACCTGTTGAAGAAAGAACTGGATGGATGGATAAGTGGATGGATGAGGGGACAAAATGGGACAAGGCAGATGTACCACAAGATGGTGTAGTGTCCCTGAAGGATAGTGTAACCTGCTCTCTCCTGGCTTGGGAATGGGGAAGCTGCAGCACAGAGCTTCTCCATTCTGACGGGGCCTGGCCTCTCCTGGGGATGAGTGGGTATGGAAAGTTCCAAGTTCAGTGGGAGGTGAGAACACTGCCCATCTAGCAGAAGGTGGCTGGGGCTGGAAGAGCCCTCGTGTCTGCTCTGACCCTGGTACCGGCTGGGGGGTTTGCAGGAGTGGGCAGACGCCTGCTGCAGGGGACTCCGAAGCGTCCACGCCTACATCCTGGTCTACGACATCTGCTGCTTTGACAGCTTTGAGTACGTCAAGACCATCCGCCAGCAGATCCTGGAGACAAGGTGAGGGGCTGCAACACAGCCTATTGCCATCTCTGTGGGTGTCCCAATGCCAGCCGGTCCCCAAGGTAAGGGGACAGTAAGGGTACACAGATGAAGCATAAGTGCTCTCAGGTTCCCACACTCGAACATACACCCACCCACATTTTGCTGTTCCCATTTCTGCTCACTCATTGTGGAACTCTGACCATGGGGTGGCTAGACTAGTGGTATAGTAAAAACCTTGGTGTCTGGGAACAACACTGCCAGTGCCACTCAGCTACATGACTTCAGGTCAGTTAACAGTGAAGCCTGTTTCCTTGTTTGCAAAATGGGGGTGATAATAGTACCCACCTTTTGGATCAGTTGTGCTGATCAGAGAATATAATTTAACCTCGAAGGCTCAGAACGGCCCTGGCAGAGAGCGGGTGGAGATAGTAATGGTGCTGCCGTTCTGGGGGTCCAGTGATTGTGAGACTGTCATTGGCAGAATTCTGAGATTCCTGCTTTGCCCTGCAGAGTGATCGGTACATCGGAGACGCCCATCATCATCGTGGGCAACAAGCGGGACCTGCAGCGCGGACGCGTGATCCCACGCTGGAACGTGTCGCACCTGGTGCGCAAGACCTGGAAGTGCGGCTACGTGGAGTGCTCAGCCAAGTACAACTGGCACATCCTGCTGCTCTTCAGCGAGCTGCTCAAGAGCGTCGGCTGCGCGCGTTGCAAGCACGTGCACGCCGCCCTGCGCTTCCAGGGCGCGCTGCGCCGCAACCGCTGCGCCATCATGTGACGCCCGCTGCAGCCCCCGAGCAGGCCCGGCGGGGGCGAGGGCTGGGCTGTGCTGCGACTTCCCCGTGGGACTGCTGGGCGGGGAGCGGGCGGGATGAGAACTGTGATGGTCCGGGCCTCGGGCGCCCCTCAGCCACGCACTCCCCCATAACTGCTCAGTCCCTCGCGCGTCTGTCTGCTGGGATGGCGCCTTCAGGGCTGTATTTAGTGCAGTACCCGGCCTGGCCCGAAGGGGCGCCACAGCCTTTTGGGATTGCGGTGCGCGTGTGAAATGGAGGGCTGGAGTGCGGAGGCGCTGCGCTGCCTTGGCCAGGCCCCCACCTGTCTTCTCCGAATGTGTCTGTCTTTGCCTGGTGTCTTCCCTTCCTGTATCTGTCTGGCCCAGCGTCTGTCAGTCCTTGCCTGTCTTATCCGCCCTCCAGTCCCCCTCGCAGTACCCACCAGCTCCGCTCACAGGGCTCTCATTTCGTCCATCCCCTTGTCGCAGATCCTGGCAGCTGCTTTATGAGGCCAGGCCTTGTGACTGTCAGCATCACCGGCACAGGGAAAGAGTTGCGGGTGGCCCAGGGACCACAGTCAAGGGTTCCAGGGATTGAGGTCCCAGATCAGGCAGGGGGAGAAAGCGGAACTCTCCCGCTCCCAGGGAGACCTCCCCACCCAGCAGCCCCCAGAGACACAACAACCTACCTTCCAGCCTTAACTCGATGGTCCGTCCCTGCCAGGTGCCCCTCACTCTCTTCCTGACCCCGAAGCCAGTCACCCCCTGGGTTAAAACTTTTTTTTTCCCCCACAAGACTGTGGAGAGGGAATCCTCTAAAAGCTAGATTCTTTTCCACGATGCCAGGTTCCACTTCTCTATTCCCTCCTGCATCTGGTCTGCCAGGTTGGGGGATGTGGAGTCCTGGGGGCTGGTGGTGGGCAGGATGGTGCCAGGAGGGGGGCGGGTTATGCCAGGGAAGACTCTAGCTCCCTGTCCTACGCTAATCTGACTACCCTAGACTCTGCCTGCCTCAGATCTCAGGTTTCCCTGATTAATCTGGGGAAGAGCAGAGTCAGAAAAAAGCATTATGGAGATTCCTGTGCTTGGGGAAAATAAACCTGCATCTCCGCCCATAGATGGAGACCCTCAGGATCTGACACCTCGCTGTCCCAACACCAGTTGGCCCTATGCCCTAACTCACTCCGTCCCATTTTCTCCGGCTGCCTGGCCGGGTTTCTACCTCTTGTCACCGGAGCTGATCACTGTCAGTTTTGTATCGATTTAGAAATAACAATAATAACGAAGGTTCTAGGAATGGCCTGAGGGATTGCTGGGGGACTTGGAGGGAGGAAAAAGTGGTGCCCTGCTCCCAGGCCAAAGAAAGTTCTTCAGAAAAGATACCAAGGTCCCTTGTTATGAGGGGCAGATAGAACAACTCAGCCTTAGCTGATTTAGCCAGGGCTGCACCACATGGACCGGGAAATCAGACAGTCCAGAGTGGTGATGGAGAGGAGTCTGGGGAAGGGGCATGGGTGGGGAATTTATCATCAACACCCAGTGAGGGAGAGAATTTGTGGTTCTCTCCACCGCTTCCCCAGCTGATTCCCACTCTCTCCACCCACTGGGGGTAGCACAGCCCTGCAGTGACTACGCAGACCTTGAGCAGTCCAGTGTTCTTGGGTTCTAGTCCCTGCTGTGCTGCATGACTTTGGGCAAATGACCTGCCCTCTCTGAGCCTTCCTCTGAAACAGAGGAGGTGGCTCCCCTTCTCCACACTTTGAAGTGGCTGCAAGGGTAAAGAAGAGGGCCTGCCCTTCCTATCTCCTGTACTCTGGTCCCCTGGTTCACCAGGGGTCAGGGTGAGGGATGGCAGCATCTCATCTGCCCCATATCCCCCAATCTGAGGTGGGGGTGGGGGACCAAGTACCCCCATGGGAACCATCGGAATGTATCACCTGACAGACCCCCTCCCCACTCTGCTTCACCCCAGGTCTTGGATTTCAGGTCTCTCCACCCTCATTCTGAGTCTTTGTCCTTCCTTTCTACCCACACCCCCCAGGGTTTCCCACCACAGGGTCTGGAAGTGTATGTGACGCCCATTGAGCTGTTATAGGAAGTCAGATTAAAAATCAGGGAGTGTTTTCCCTCGTTTCTGTATAAAAGTGTCAGCTGCATTCCTCATGGTGGAAGGGGAAGGATCTCTACAGAGCCTGCCTGCTGAGCTCTGTGTGAAAGAGGGGGTGAAGGTGATGAGCTGGCCCCTCCCCCAAAGCCCAGGAGTAAAAGGGGAAGAGTTTGGGACTACCTCCTTTCCATCTAACCCCAAATCTTCCAGCTAATGAAAACCTTCCAGAAGGGAAGTGTTACTTCCCACCCGCCACTGTCTCTGGACAATTTCTAGAGTGGGACTCAATCCCAGCTTCTCCTCCCTCCTACTCAGAGCTGAGCCTTGTGGCCTTGGATGTAGGGTGTGTTAGGGATGTTCTCAACCATCCTTCTTGACCCTGAGAGATTTATTTCACTGCCCAACCTTGAAAGCAAAGCTTTGAAGTCCTGAGCAAGGGCGGCTCCCAGGAGCCAATGTATTGGGGGATGCGGGGGGGAGGGGGGGGAGCCTTGTCCCTGTCCGTGGTGCTGACCCACTAGCCACTTCCGGGAAAGAAGGCTGTCTGGTGATACTGCCTGAGCCTCAAGAGGACTCGTCTCTCAGCCCAACACCCTGCCCCTTGTCCCCTCCAGTGGGATGACATTTGAAGCTGCACCTTCCTGAGGAACTCAAGAAGCTGAGGTGTGAAGAACAGACCCCCATGTCTTTAATAATGTACAGGACTTGCAGAAATGACAGGCATAGCTGGAGGCCAGAGGCCAGGAATTTGGGGGAGCTGTTCTGGGAGAGGGCAGCAAGATACAGAGTGCCCTCCAGCCCCCACCTTCCTCTAGAGTTGGAGTTGTCTTCTCGCTGCCTCCTGGTCTAGGCCCTGTCGTGAGTGGGATCTCCCTGCAGCTCCTGCAGCTGTGAATCCAGTGGACACATGAGTGTCCGTGCTTCCCTCACATGCTCAGACCCAGGACTCCTCCTCAGGTGGGAGTGGGGCTTGGTCAAACTGCTGCGGCCCAGGGCCAACCGGCTCTTTCTTTTCTTTTTCTTCCTTCTTCTCAGCTGCCGGCACAGCAACCACTTGAGAAGCCTCACCTCCCTTACCCAGCACGGCTCTCAACAGCTTGCCCCTGGGGGGTGCCCTGACTGGACCCAGATGGAGGTAGCCTAGTGGCTTAGGGATCCTTGAAGGACGCTTCTCAGGCCTGTGGTCTCTCCGGGGCCGGATCCTGGGCCTCAGCTTCAGCTTGTAGATGGACGGGACCCTCTGGGGTTTCCGGAGTGTTCTCTTACCCTTGCCCAGACATGATTTGGCTTTGTCAGAAATGGGGTTTGAGGGCAAAGGTGCAGGGGCTCCCAGACAGGCAGACACAGTAGGGGCTGAGCGGTCCTGCCCTCCTTGAGGTGGGGCCTTCCTCGCGCCGGTCCCCTTGGTGCTCGGGCTTGCTTTTGTCCTTGGTCTACTCTCTCTGGCTCCCAGCTTCCCCTTTGGGGTTCCTGGGCCTGTGGTAACAGCTGGCTTAGGAGAGCATGTTGGGGCTGCCTTCCAGGCTTCCATGTCCACTTTAAGGAGGGGTGGGGGTCCCTGAGCCAGTTCTTGGATGACTCTGTCATAAGGACTCCCAGGCTCAGGCCACTGCCCACCCAGGCTGGGGACATAGACTCCACTTCGAGGGATGATCCCTGGTCCTGTGCCCTGAGGACAGGCACCTCCCACGTCCAGAAGTTTCATCTTGGCCAAAATCTCCTCTTCAAGGCTATGATAGACGGCTTGCTCCTTGGTACTGCCCAGGGTCAAGGGAGTGTTCCTTCCCTCTGGCTTCTGGTCTTTGTGCCTCACTTCCACAGAGCAGTCCTCATGTCTGGACTCAGCTAGGTTCCCAGTGATGGGCCTTAAGGGGATGGGGCTTCTCCCAAGTTCTGTCCTGGGAACTCCATGTGCAGCACTTGGAAAGCTTCTTCCTGGTGTGGGGGGGCAGGCAGGGGGCAGCCGGATGGGGATCTTGGTGAGTCCTTTAACAGGGGATGGAGAACAAACAGGTGCTGGCTCACTGAGCTGGGAGGAAGCACCCTGGGCCTCATCCCACAGTGGCAGCCTGAGCCCGAGGGGCTTGGCTAGACTAGAGGAGCGAGGAGGGGGAGAGGGTCCTCGTGCTGATGTTCCCTTGGTGGTGGCCTCAGGGGCTCCGGATCTTTGGGGGGTTGGGGTCCCAGCAGGGGTTCCCTGGTTGTCCTTTTCCTCATGACCCCAAGATGTAGGAGTCCTTCCCCTGGGGAGTTCAGAAAGGTGTCTTCCTTCCCTCTTCCCAGACAAGCTACACCATGGGTCTTGGCCCCCACGGATGAATGAGGATTGGGGGCTGGGTGGGCTGTGCCCAGCTGGCAGCTGCTTCCAAGATGGGGTGAGAGACCTCTCCTGGCACCTGAAAGGGAGAATCACAAGGCTGGAAAGGGAGACTTACAAGGCTGGCAGAGATGGTCTTTACTAGTTAGAACAACCAAGGCGGCTAGACTTCATGTTGAATGAAACCCATGGCAGCCATTGTTTACGTCTATTCTCCCTGTTCTCTGTGTAGCAGAGAGAAGGAAGCCTGGACCCCGCCTGGGGTCAGATCTTTTAAGGGATAATCCCAGATCGGATGTCGGGCAATCAGAGGTCACTAGTCTGGGGTGGAGTAGGGTGGGTCTTAGTCTCTGCCTTACCATGAAATGGCAGAGAACCTTGGATAAGTCTGTTTCCTGCCTGGGCCTCCACCTCCTCATTTATGGATGAGATGTGTAACCCACCTCCTCATTTATGGATGAGATGTGTAACCAGATGATCCCAAAGGCCCCAGTGCTTTCTCAGTTCAGAACACCTGAGGTCTTGTTGCTCTCTTTATCTTGGAGTGAGGTGAGGTAGCCTCTGAGAATGTGGACACCAAAGGGAAAACAGACTCTTCCCACATACCTGAGAACCCCTGCCCCTGCTCCCTGCTCCCTGCAGCGGCTGGGTGAGGAGATGGTGGGGGGCCTCCACTGTCGGCCTGAAGAAGTGTATGTCTTCCAGTCCACGGGGGGCAGTGGGCTCTGGGAGCGGCTGATGGTCATTGTAGGCTGGGGGTGCGAGGGGCCATCCTGCACCCTCACTTCATGCTGCACCGGAGGGGCTGGGGGCTTCAGGAAGCTGCTGGGCTTGTGTGCTACCAATATTGTCCCCCAGAGAAAGGAGAGAAGGGAAGGGTTCAAATCCTGCCAATGTGGCCCATTGTCTTCTCCCCCAGCCCTGCAGCTGTCCCTTGCCTCTTACCCCACATTAAAAACAGTGGGACCTACAGTGGCAGCACCAGAGTTTCCTTATAGGAGGCATTTAGGGTACATGACCAGGCCAGAAGCCTAACTGGGAAGTTTTTTAAAAAATCTGCATTTGGGCTCGGCGCCTGTGGCTCAGCGGGCTAAGGTGCCAGCCACGTACACCTAAGCTGGCAGGTTTGAATCCAGCCTGGGCCTGCCAAACAACAATGATGGCTGCAACCAAAACAAAAATGGCTGGGCGGGGCGGCTCCTGTGGCTCAGCGAGTAGGGCGCCGGCCCCATATACCGAAGGTGGCAGGTTCAAGCCCGGCCTCGGCCGAACTGCAAAACAAAAAAATAGCCGGGCGCTGTGGCGGGCGCCTGTAGTCCCAGCTACTAGGGA
>CAUYON010209798.1:0-16358 GCA_963573935.1 Arctocebus calabarensis | reverse complement strand
ATTGGACTGGAGACTTCTACGGTTGTGGTTGACCAGCCCTCCACCAAGGTACTGGTGTGGTGACTGCAGCCTGTACAGTTCAAGAGTTCCAGTCCAATTGTAAATGCAGTCAGTCTGGATTGTGTATGAGTTTGGAGTTCTAGACTTCCAATCCTGGGCAGGGGGTGAACTGAAGTATCAAGGTGGCAAGGAAAACATTTATAACACCAATCACATTAATAGCAAATGGGCTAATACATTCGTAGAAGGGCTACCAGGCGCCTAAGCCCACAGATGCTCCCACAATCAGAAACATCGACATACAAACAAAACATAACAAACAAACAGCCAATCACAGAACAACAGCTAAAAGAAAAAAAAAATTCTACAATTATAATGCTTCTTATAAAATACTTGAGAATAGCGAAGAAGAAAAGGCTCTAGCAAATATGATATAAGCACTCTTTGAAGCTATAAGAAGGTAGGGAGAGGAGGGGGAGAGAGAACAAAGAAATTAACACGGGAGAGGAAGAAGAATGTTCAGTTGAGAAAAGGAGGTAATAAAAATAGTCTAAGAAAAGAAAGTGAAGTAAAGAGTTATTTGTCGATAGCGCCTCCAAGAAAAGGATATTCAAAAAAAAATATTATTCTTATATGTATGAAGAATTGCAGTCCAGTCCAGCAACAACGATCTGCTGTGAGAGGAGAGCATGGGAGCGGGGCTCGTGGCGACTGTGGGGGAGGGGCCTCGCGGTCGCTGCAGATCTCAGTGGCCGCTGCGGTGTCAGCGGGAGTGGTGTCACTATTCGCAGGGCGGTGGCACCACGCTCACAGTAGCAGTGGCTTTGGAGCGCCTGAGCAACCACAGCAGCACCCGGGGCGGCGGTTGCTATGGCCGCGGCTCGCAGCCACTCCCAGCCACCGTGAAGGCTGGAGGGGAGGGGGCTTTGCGGGCTGTTGGTGGGAACTTGAACTTCAGTTATTCTCCAGCTGAAGAGCCTGGGGCCCTCCTCGCCAACTTCCACAGCTTCCACAGCTCAAAGTGTCTTTTCCGCCCCTCTCAGGCTTCACTAGGGTCCCCGCCTAGTGTACCGCTGGTTGGACACCCATTCTTTCTCTCTCTCATTGATCTGGTGAAAAGGCACTAGCCATTTTGGACATTCCAATGTGTTAGTCCAGCAGAGTCCAGACCCCTCGGCTCACGCCAGGGCTGCCTGGGTCTCCGTGCTTCCCAGCAGCACCCCTTTCTGATCATCAAACTCTGAGTTCCACGCTTCAGTGGAATTTTCTCCAATTAGAGCTTGTGGGTTGGGACCTGCTGTCCTCCCTGTGGGAGGGATCAGCTCCCCCTCCGCCGGGCAGGGGGAAACGGTCTGCAACAGTTTCCACGGTTAAGAACTATATTTCAAACTCGCCAATCCTCCCAATCTCTGTGTCTCACCAGCTGCCCGTCCACTCCAATAGTTCACACGGGGAAAGATCCAGAGCTCCCACCCTCTCACCTGCTGACCGGGGAGAGATGGGGTACGGGACTGTCTCCGCTGCCATCTTCCAGCACCGACTTTTAGTCTTTTTTTTTTTGTAGAGTCAGAGTTTCACTTTATCGCCCTCGGTAGAGTGCCTGGAGAATGGATTTTTAAAGGGTTCTCATCACTCCTAGAACAGAGAAGAGTGGTTCGTTGTACCTGAACTGTTTGTGCATACACTGTGGCTTATGGTAAGCAGCTGCATTCCTTCCCTTGGACACACCTTCTCTAATGAACTTCCCTGAATGGCAGCACTTCACATGTGTTGCCATGACTCATGGCTGCAGGAGTTAGGCACATCCTGCTGACTCTACTGACAGAGGATTCTAGAATCCTGAGCCTGGTGTCCTCTAGACTTTTCCCCAAACCCTGTCCCCTTGGTGACTATGTGTTGTATTCTTTCTCTGTAATTAATTATAGCCAGGAACAGAACCATATCTGAAGTCCTGAGAAAGCTCTTAGTGAACCATTAAACATGATGATGGGTCTTAGGGACCCAATACATAACCTATTCACCCAGGATGGGATCCCTCAACACACAACCCACCTAAAATGCTGCAGTCTTCTTCAAACCCAAGTGTTCCTCCTGAGGCCCTTTCATAAAAATTCTTGTGCTGCTATCAAGACAAGCAAGGACATGGTTTTTGCCATCTGTCCCTCCCCCTACTTCCTTTATCAGTGATACAATGTCTCTTTCTCAGTCTTCATTCACCTCGCCCTCTGTGACATAACATTGCTAGAAACTATTTACCTCCCCTTTATTATCTGCCTTGATAGTAGGACACTTGTGCCATCAATTGTCCTCTCAGACTAGTCTTCCCTTCACCTTCTGCCTCTTACAGTGTGACAGGATCAGTCTATTGCCTCAATTTTAGCCTGTAAAGCTCAAGAACAATAAAGTAGGTGCCTAGTTTCCCATGCTGGACTGCCCACAAGCTGAGACGGCACTAACCCATTGTTCTTTTTGCCTTTGTGTATTAGTCTTCTGTGGCTGCCATGGATGGCTTAAATAACAAAAAAGTATTTTCTCACAGTTCTGAAGGCTGGAAGCCCAACATCAAAGTACCTGCAGGGTTGGTTTCTCTTTTAGCCTTTCTCCTTGGCTTGCACATACCACTTTCTCTTTGTGTCTTCACACAGACTTTTTCTTTGTGCTTGCACCCTCATGATGTTTCTTCCTCTTCTTATAAGGACACCAGTCTTATTGGATGAGGACCCCACCCTTATGACATTTAACCTTAATTACCTCCTTAAAGCCCCTATCTCCAAATTCTGTCATATGAGGATTAAGGCTAATACCTATGAATTTTGGTGGCATGCCATTCAATCTAAACCCCTTTATAAGGGTTTTACATTGAAAAGTCAAGCAAAAGAAGTTCACTGGGAAGAGCTAAGTTTTTTCTAAATTTCTTGGGTCAGGGAAGGGGTGTTTCTTATTCAGTTTGAGCTAAAACTGTTTCCTAAGAGTCATTTGTAGAGACTGGCTTATGACTGCAGGAGTATAAAGTGGCTAGTGGCTGGGGTCTATGCCACATGTGAAAAGTCTAAAGGCCTGGGCTGGGCTGAAGCAGGGCTGTGCCTTAGGTAGCCAAGCAGAGGACAGGGCTGCCTTGGGAAGAGCTGCCTTCTCCATGACACATGGGTCAAGAGAAGAGCCAGTTTGGAATTATCTTGAGGAACACCCTGAGGATTAATATCACCCCAGTGGAAGGAGACAGCACAAGAATCCTAGAGTTCTGGAGAGAGAGCATATAGGTAGCCAAAAGGAGGTGTGGTCTAAGGTACCTTTTCCCTTATTCATACTCCTAAGCCTGCTCCAACTATGGTGTGGCCCCAAACCATAGCTGGAGAATCAGGAAGGAGGCAGATAAAGAAAGTATGGGGAAATAAAAAACAGTCTCTGATCTATTCCTCTTCTCCAGCCTTGGTTTACTAGCCTTGGTCAAGCCCAAGTCAAATGAGGTGAGATATTTTCAACCAAGGGAAGTTCTGTGATTATTTACTTGAACTGGACTTTTTAATATCTGAAAGTTACTGGATGACTTTAGAGTCCTTGAGAGTATGAAAGTTGATCATAAGAGTTGGGTCATTCTTTTCTTACCCAACTAAAACAGAGTTGAGAACCCAGGGGAAAAAGCACACCAGGCACAAAACATTGGTCCAGGAACATAATTCTCTGCAGGACTGACTGCTGAAACTGTTGTACCCAGAAATCAATTTCCTATATAGCTTCAGAGATAACTTGCTACAACTCTAGGACTAAATTTGCCCACTACGGAGACTCACCAGTTTGAGCTTGCCAGCTGTCCACACCCTAACTAGTGCCAACGAAGATTCTGAAAGAACAATATGTAACATTTCTCCTCACTCTCCCTCTTTAAAATAAAACCTTAGTCTTTGTTCTTCAGAAATACCAAAGACCACCCAGTCTGTGTAATGTCCTGGGTTGGAATTTTTTCTTCCCAAATAAAATGTTAAACTGAGAGATTTCTCTCTACATTTTTATTTTGACTTTGGAAAGAATCAATAACAAAGCTATGGGACCCACGCAGTGCTTCACTGAAAGCAAGGAAAAATCCGAAAACGGGGGGGGGGGGAGGGGGATTGAACAGGGAGTTGTGAGCAAGAATAATGTTGTCTCTGCTTATATCCTCTGGAATCCAGCTCAACCAAGAAGCCAGCTCCATAGGTGCTCCCCATGGTGTGTGCTTGGTCTCTACTCTTTCCCTCATGCCCCCCATCTTCCTATGCTTCTGATGAGTTCATCCAAATGGCTACAAACAACTGAATGTATTGTTTAATTTTTAGAATTGAATTATTTTCTGAACAGGTACTACATGATGTGGTTCAAAAATCAAAAAGTTTTAGAAAGAAAGATTCTGGGCAGACAGTGCAGTGTGAAACACCAGGAATCTGTCTTCCCACCTAGACAACAGTTATGCTGGTGTAATTTGTCTGATATAATTATTTTTTGAACTCTGGAGTCCATTGAAAGCTTGAAACTTCCAGGAGCAGGCTTAGATAGTGGTTCATTTCAGTCAATTTCAGCTCTTAGTGCAGTAGCAGCTATTTATCCTCCACCCACAATTTCCTTGCACTCCAGGCAGCTGTGCATGCATTCCAGGAGCAGCTTGAACACAGCTTATGGGAACCAGATGAAATGAAAAGCACATTGCCCTCTAATTATCTTGTATATGTGTTTTGATCACTGGTGCTAATCACAGATTTGCAGACAAAGAGTAGTCATTGTTGATGGAATTACCTCTATGTTGCAAGACTCTCCCCCTCTGGCCAAAGTGATTTTCAGGAAATTTAAATGTTTGGTGCCTTTTTTTCCCCTTTCATTTTTTTCCTTTTCATTTTGGGAGCCAGACATTAGAGTCTAGGACATTCAAAATCAATTGCATATGCAGAAAAAATTAAAAAGTGATCACCCATGCCTAAGGAAAGGTGCAGGCTCAGAAGAGACCTGAGACGACCTTAAGTTTACATCTCAGGTTGATCACTGGCACAGAGATAGCCTACATCAATAAAACAATAAACAAAAGCAAAAGTGGTATAATTTGGTCAAAACAAAACATATCAAGAACTAAATAAGAACAACAAACAGAAACAATAACAAAAAACAACAAGCCCTGGGGAAGGGGGAGAATTTATTTCCCAAAGTTACCTAATTATTAGATTGAAATGCTCAGTTTCAGCACCCCCCCCCCCCAAAAGTGACAAGGCATAAAAACAGGAAAGTATGATCCACTCTAAGGAAAAATAAGTCAACTTTTTTTTTTTTTTGAGATTAAGTTTTCATTCTGTCACCCTGGGTAGAGTGCCATGGTGTCTTAGCTCACATCAACCTCCAACTCCGAGGCTGAAGCCATCCTCTTGCCTCAGTTTTTCTACTTTTAGTAGAGATGGGGGTTTTGCTTTTGCTCAGGCTGGTCTCAGACGCATGAGCTCAAGCTATCAACCTGCCTAGGCCTCCCAGCCTGGTAGGATTATAGGCGTGAGCCACTGTACCCAGCCCTGAAAACTTCCAATAGTCATTGCATTCAGAAAAAAAAAAAAAAAAAAAAGGTATGGACAAGGATGAAGTGTGTGCACACTGTCCAGATTGTTAGTGTTTGACCAAAACACTTATTTTTGCAGCTGCCAAGGTGTTGGCAAATAACAGCTCATACTGAATGGCTCAGCTTAAGGAATCATTTTCATCAAGATAACGTCTTCAAAACCAGTGACTATTCAATCTGGGGCTGTGTAAAGTCTTTGACCCCTCCCCCCACCTAAATTTAGAACACCTGGGAGGGGATTTCCTGACTCCAGAACTTCCCAGGGAAATAGACGGATCCCCTGTTGGAACTGTAGGCCAGGCGACAGCTCTGTGTTCAGCTGTGCTTTGCTTGCCCTCCCTTAGCTGCTAGTGGAAACATTGCCCCACCTATGGTGCATCTTAGAAGGGTACAGGTGAAACTTACTAAATGCAGAAAATAAATGTCTGAACACAATAACTAAGGAAATGCCATGAAGGCTATGTTAACCAGTTCAACGAAAATATTTTCAATCGTATATAAAATCAGCACATTGTACCCCATGATTGCATTAATGTACACAGCTATGATTTAATAAAAAACAATGATCTACGTGAGAATGTCTGTCTCCTATCTGTGTCCCCAGGAACCAGACGAGGACAGCAGATCTCTGAGCTCACTGCCTACTCCTCCAACTTGATCTCAGGCCCCTTGACCCCCCACCATAGAACCAGCTGCATCAGTCTTCTGATAATGAGACACATAAGCTTTGGGAACTTGCCAACCGACTTTTTTTTTTCTTCCTCTTTCAAAACAATCGTTCTCAGGCGGTGCCTGTGGCTCAAAGGAATAGGATGCTGGCCCCATATACTGGAGGTGGTGGGTTCAAACTCGGCCCTGGCCAAAACTGCAAAAAAAAAAAAAAAGAAGAATATACATGCAATTTTGCAACTTCAAAGTTCAGCAGTTTGGTGGTGGGTTCAAACCTGGCTCCAGCCAAAAATTGAAAAAAAAAAAGAAAGAAAGAGAGAAACAAAACAAAACAAAGCAATCTTTCCCTTTTCTTCAGATGTAGGAACTCTCAACTTTCAGGACTCACACAGGACTGTGTGTTTTTTGATGGTCTTACAAGGGTTCATCACCCCAGTACACAGGGTTCACATCCTTCCTATTTATATCATGTTTCTAAATTCTCTTTTTTTTTTTAAATTTCTCTGTGTTTTTTTTTTAAATTTGGCCTGTATATGTGTAGTAAATAAATTAAAACCATTAAAGTTATTAAATAAAAGCTCTTAAAAGCTAAAAGCTATTAAATATACTTTTCATGAAATGTATCATGTACAATACAACAGAGAACATTTTGTTAGTGAAAAAGAGAGTTAAAAACTCTTAAAATGACCTTAGCGCTCTGAGAGGTGAGGTGGGTGGATCACCTGAGCTCAAGAGCTCCAGACCAGCCTGGGCAAAGCCTGACCACTGTCTCCATTACACATAGGAAAAGCATCTGGAGGGCACCAGGAGTCCCAGCTCCTCAGAAGACAGAGGCAAGAGGGTCATTGGATCCCTGGCATTTTAGGATGCCGTGAGCTATGACACCACTGCACTCTACCCAGAGCGATGGAGTCAGAATCTGTCTCCACAAAACAAAACAGAACAAACAAACAAAAAAACTGCTTCAAATGTTATTCAGTAGGAAAGATATATAATGAATTGTAAATGAATTTCAATAAATTGAAAATGTATTCAAAACCTATTTTAACAAATAAAATTATAAAATAATGAAAAGGTCATGTATTTGCATTAAAACAAAACACACATTTTTATTTAATAATCAAAATAATATATTAAATATGATTATATAATACAGGGAGTGTAATAACTTTGCTACATAATCCCTAGATTCCTTGCAGATACTTTCCCCTTATCTGTGTTTAACACAGTACCATTAATGACAAAATTATTTCCGTGGACAATATATTCCCAATAGATTCATATTTTTCCATATAATTACCTGAAACATTACTCAAATTTGAATTTTATGTTTACTAAATTTGACAATATAAGCACTATTCACACCATTTTTCTGTGGGACACTGATATTTTCAACTGATAATTACCCTTTAAAAATGCTAAAGAGCTTACTAAAGTCCACATATACTCCATGTAATTCAAGATATATTTATTTATAATATTTTAATATTTAAATGTATGCATATTTTCTTTCTTTCTTTTCTTTTTTTTGTAGAGACAGAGTCTCACTTTATCACCCTTTGTAAAGTGCCGTGGCGTCACACAGCTCACAGAAACCTTCATCTCCTGGGCTTAGGCGATTCTCCTGCCTCAGCCTCCCCAGTAACTGGGACTACAGGTGCCCGGCACAACCTTCCGCTATATTTTTGTTGCAGTTTGGCCAGGGCCATGTTTAAATTTGCCACCCTCGGTATATGGGGCCAGCACCCTCCTCGCTGAGCCACCAGCGCTGCCCTAAATGTATGCATATTTTCATCTAATTATTTATTTTTATAAACACTCAATTTCGGCCTCCATTCAAAGCACCTTTTCTTCCGTAATTCTTTTTATAAGACAAATCTCATAAATCTATTTTGCGTGCGATTGTTTTGTTCAATTTGAATGCAGCAAATAATAGACCTCTTCAATTTCATTCAATTCCACCACAGAATATAAATTTATCCATTTATAGATATGAACTCCATCAATGTACTTTTATGAAAAGAATGTCTGCCTGTTCCCAAATATGTTTGTCAATAATTGCATTTCACTAAAAGCTCAGAAGCAGAATTGTCCTTGAGCTATATTTGCTGAATACTCTGGTTAAATATTTTGAAATATTTTTGAACAAAATATAACCAGTATTCAGAGAGTTCATTTACAAAAATTCAATGCCGCTGTCGAGTTCTTACACTGATTTATTAAAGTAGTTCTTCAAAAGCTCAAGCATCTCCTCCGCCCTCTATCCGATGGGTGAACAGCAGCAAAGACATTTTCTTTTTTCTTTTTTCTTTCTCCCATTCAACATCTATGTTCTGAAGACCGCAGAGATTGTTGAAGCCTGGGATGCTAAGTCTTATCTACACATGAACATTGAGAATTATATATCTATTTTTAAAAACCCTTTCATTGGGCGGCACCTGTGGCTCATTGAGTAGGGTGTCAGCCCCATGTACTGAAGGTGGCAGGTTCAAACCTGGCCTTGGCCAAACTGCAAAACAGAAATATAGCTGGGAGCCTGTAGTCCCAGCTACTTGGGAGGCTGAGGCAAGTGAATTGCCTAAGCCCAGGAGTTGGAGGTTGCTGTGAGCTGTGATGACACAGCACTCTAGTGAAGGCGATAAAGTGAGACTGTGTGTCTAAAAAAAAAAAAAAAAAACTTTCATTTTGAAAACGAAACTAGTGCAGAGATTTTACCTGTGCCTTTCACCCAACTTCCTCTCATATTGGTAACCTATATACTTACTGTGCAATGATCGAAATAAGGATATTAAGATTGAATAACACTAAAAAGTAAGTAACAGTCTGTACACAATTATCATCACTATTTCCCTAATATCTTCTTTCTGTTTCAGGATCTAATTTAGCATCCACATCCTATTTAGTTGTTGTGTTTCCTAACCTAGTTTGTGCTACCTATGACCGTTTCCCAGTCATTCCCCTCTCGTGGTCTTTAAATTTTTGAAGAGACTAATGAGTTATTTTGGATTTGTCTGATATTTTCTGATTGTATTGAAGTTCAGTGCTTTTGACAATAATACAAGGGATACAATGTATATACTGCCTGGCTCATCACCTCAGGTGGTGACCTGACCCATGAACATTGAGAATTTTATATGTAAAATATATATAAATATTTTTAAACCCTTTCATTTTGACACATTTTTTACAGGTGAGCTAAGCTCGATGACTTTCTGGAGGTACTGTCTGCCTGGTCCTTCCACTCTGGAGTTACTATCATTCCTTTTGTATTTAAAAAATACCTCAGGACAACTGCTTTGAGACTATGCAGGTATATTATTTTCAAATTTTGCCCACTGATTTTAACATCCATTGGTGGAGTGTCCCTGAAATAGTTATTTATCTGATATGTGCTTAATAGTTATTTTATGTTTGCTTCACCTTTTATGTTTGTTGTTTTAAATCTTTGCATAAAAGAAAACTGCTCATTCTCTCCATATTTATTATTCAATTTTCATTTTTTGCAAGTGTAAATTGATAGATATTTAGCTTAATCTACAGGTTATAATTTAATACTATCATTATTTATTTTGATCCTAAAATTTTTCCAGCCTTGTCCTATAAGGTATGTTTTCTGTGTGTTTGAAATAATCGCCTTCTTTGTGAAACGCTTCTGTGTTTCTGGCCCCAAAAGTGTTTCTACTACAAAAGATCTGGAACCAAGTGTCTCTTTCAAGAGGCCACGTTTTTTCCATTGAAGAATAGTATTTAAAAACCATAATCTAGGCATTAGTTGTACTCACTGCTACTGGGATATCATTGGTTGTAGGTCATTTTGGTGAATTAGCTATATAAACACAAAATTCTGCATACCAACAGCTCCATAATAATTCCTGTACCTACAAATTACATGTGCAGTTTATATAGATAAATATAGATGCAAATATAAAGATAGATACAATTACTTCATGCTGGTTCTTCAGATTCTAATTCGATATCATAGAAATTATTCTAACCTCTCTTCTTGCATAACTTATTTCTCCAACTGAAAGAAGTGTATTTCTCATTATCTGACATATATTCAAATGTTTCTTTACATATAATAATGTAAACATAAAATAGTTTCAGACCTTCTATTGCATATGTTGCAAAAAACAAATTTACTAACTAGAGTATGTAATATACTTTATGAAATGTGTCATTTGTATAAATTTAGGAAGAATATGAATTAGCAAACATATCTGCTACCAAAACTCTCCAGTAAATTATGCACCAGAGCTTCAGGAGTAAGTGTAGTATCTAAGCTGATATGAAGGTAGGTAGCTTGATGAATTTCTGGAAATAAACTCATCTCCAAGGTGTTATTTTTAAAGATGACTAGTTCACATTGATGACTCTTCTAAGAATGCACACAGGTCATCACTTGCTTGAGTTATCAGATTGAAAGCTATTATTAATATTAAATTTAGCATTAGTGGAAAAATTATACTGATCACATAGAAAATGCATACTATTTAATTTATGCATATTCTTTCAAAATCTTATGACAATTCAAGTTATGAGCAATCTAGTTATAGCACTAGATTGTAATAATATTCCTAAATGATAATGGTAACCCTTTATAATAAGTGGCAAATTACTGTTGCTTCTGCTGGCTCATTATGCTGACATTAATCATGATGAATTATTTTGATATCATCAATGGGGGTGTAAGATATAATACCGCCAATATAAAGAGTGTATCATTCCCCAGCATTTCAGTGTCTTGCAAATACCTCCCTCATAATTTTTGAAACCATTGCTATTCATGACATTAACATCCAGCAAGAGAAAGAAATTTAACATTAATTCAATTGTTTAATCGAATATTATAAATGTGTTACATGCTCAGAATAATGAAGCTGCACTATTGAAAACAACGCCAGTCCGTCCTTCACTCGTCAAATTGGTCTTCTCCTGCACAAAGCAATTTGCAATTTGCTTTTAACAACGTCTCCATTTTGCCTTTAGATGCAACATTTCACCGGGTGGAAATTAGATGCTGACTTTAACATCTTTGGAATTATATTTTAATTGATTTGTATTATGGACTGAATTGCATTCTCCCAAAATTAATGTTTTTCATGCCGTAATAGCAGTACGTCAGTGACTGTGGTATAATTTCAGGGTTTTGCCCCAAATTCAGACGTTTCCAGTGTGACCGCATTAAGAGGTAGTGTTTTTAAGAGATAATTAGGCCAAGATAGCTCCTCCCTCGTCAATGGGATGAGAGGAACGGCTTTCAGGTGTAAACGGCAAACGTGGGGAGGCTGACGCTGCACCTGTGACCCGGCAGGTGTCAGGTGTCACCGCCCTCTCCAGCTCCCGCTCCTGGGGGACTGCGCCGTACGGGTCTGGAGAGCCCCTCCCTCCGGCCCAGCCCAGGGCTGCGATGGTCGCCTGGATGGCCGGCGGGTGGGAGCCCCCGAGGTTGCTCCGCTGGTCCCTGGGGCCTCCTCTGCCAGCGCTGTTCCCTGACCTTGACGTTCCGCCAGAGCCTGGATCTTCCCGCCGGAGCAGGGCTAGCCGTGTAGAAGGTGCATTACTTTACCTGTAAAACATGGGGCAAAAAAGTGGGCATGACACGCTGTGACTGATTCAGTCTCAGGTATTTTGTTAAACCTGCAAAGAGGGGACCAGGACAGACTATTTAGAGATTGGGGTTTTCAAAGCTGATTAATTTAAAACAAGCCGGTTCAGGAGGGCACGAATCCAATCACACCGATGTCCTTGTAGGTAAGAGGCGGTAACAGGTGCACCGCCGGGACAGAGCGCGTGAGGACGCGGAGAGAAGACCTCGCGGAGACGGCGCAGAAAAAGCAAAGCATTTGTTGTTGGTGAGGACCATTTGTTGTTGTCCCTTTAGTCTTAGTTTTCTCATTTCAGAACTTTAAGAAGTAAATTTCTCTTGTTTCAGCGTCGGCGTCTGCGGGGCTTTGTTACAGCAGGCCTCGCAAACCAATGCAACGTGTTTCCTGCGTTAGGAGAAATTAATCTTATAATGAGAAACAAATCTCATAACGTTGCTGATAATAAACATTGAAAAATATTTAAGAATTCTTTTTTCATATGAATAGGTTGTGTTTCAAAATATAATATAATACCATTGAAAAGGCATCTTTCACTATTTTTATACTTAATTTATTTTACTGTGAAGGAAAATTGTGCCCAAGTACACATTAAGACATATTTGTTTCACTGTTTTTTTTTTAATTGTTATTTTCTTTCATGTTTTTAATAAGGTAGGAAACAAAATATATTTTCTTGGAAGTGGCTAAAACATCAGAGTCTGTGTTCAAAATTAATAATTTTTCGTTCCCAAAGGGGAAAATACCTTTTAGACAATTGTTTACTTTATTGCGTTACCTCAATACTAAAATTGTTTAGGACTGCATTAGTTGTGGATTGTGAGGCCCATTTAATTTACAAATATTGCGATACAAATCCGTATTTTATAAACCAATCTCTTAAAACTGAAGAAGCTAATCTGCCCAGCATAGTTGTTTGACGGTAGCAACTTAAACTACTTTTGTTTATGTACAAAATTAATTACACAAATTAAACAACTTGAAGAGACAACTAATTTATCCGTGTCCAATGCTGGAATGTTATGACAGTAATAATTTAGATTATCTGGATACAAAATAGATGACATAAGCAATTTCTCTCTAATTGATGACACATATTAGGTACAGTGGTAACATCACCAATTCACTCCTCTACTTAATGACAATAATGAGAATTTCTACGGATATTTTTCAATCATTTAAATTATAGAGCTACATAGTGTCTCATGAAAATGTTGAGGTGATCATTAAAAATATAATATGGTCTTGTTCTATTTATGTAAAGTGTAATGGACATATAGATAAATATGGGGAAATGACATTGAATAATGTAGTGAGATAAAAAGTTCTATTCCATTTTTGTGTATCTCCTGGATTATAAAGCATTAATAATGAAAAAATTTACATTTCCGTGGCTGTACAAGATTCTTTGAAAAAGAAGAAAAAACAAACTAAAGTTGAAAGAGTCACTAAATTGCCCTGAGCAAGCTCAGGCGGTGGAAAAACAAGAGACATGATTGATAATAAGAGCTACCATTTATTCAGTGCCTACTTTATGCTGAACACAGAGATGAACACATATCTAATTTATCCTCACAAAACCCTTTGAAGTAAATACTATCATCCTAAAACTACAAGTTATTAATACTACGTTGGTTATAAGTGAAATTAGGGAATGTCTGCAGGGTCACAGAAATAACCCAGACTAGAGCCGGAGCTGTGATCTTGCTCTGTCAGATTACAGACTCACAGAATCACAGGCTAGGCTGAGGAGAAGAGATACTCTACCCAGCTCCATCCCTGCACCCTCCTGCTCGAAAATGCCATGTATCTGAAGCTTAGAATTAGTTTATGGTTGTTGTTGTTGTTGTTGTTTTGGAGATTGTCTCGCTTCATCGCCCTCAGTAGAGTGTTGTGGTGTCACAGCTCACAGCAACCTCCAACCCCTGGGTTTAGATGATTCTCTTGCATCAGCCTCCTGAGTAGCTGAGAACACAGACACCTGCCACAATGCCCGGCTATTTCTTTGTTGCAGTTTGGCCGGGGCTGGTTTTGAATCCAGCACCCTTGGTATATAGGGCCAGTGCCTACCCACTGAGACACAGATGCCACCCAAAGCTTAGAATTAAATTTTAAAAAGGTAAATGATTGTATTTTATTTTTCAGAAAATATATTCGAATATATAAAAATAAATCAAGTAAGACGTGAGTGTCAGGAATTGCAAGCTTAAGCTGGAGTTACAACACGTTGGTTTGGTTAGAAGTATCGCCCAACCGTGAGCAGCTCTGAAGGTCCTATCTCACATGTGTCTAGACTAGCTAACCTAGGACAGCATCTTCCTTTGGAGAACAGAGTCTATTTCTGCTGCTCTGTCTGTGCTACTGACCTAGAGGAAGGAGACAGTGCCAGGGAGGGGAAGTGGGGGTAGCCAGTAGCCTACTACACTAAATTATAACATGGTAAAATTATACGAACATCTGGAACAGCTGAACAGCCTAAAATTACTATATTGCACTAACTATAGCTCAGAATATTGAAACCAAAATGACTAGGAAGTTGATTTTGGAAAAATCAGACATGAACTTCCCATCTATTTTATTAAAATAGAGCTATAGTTTTTCTACTCATATATTTTAGTGAATAGAAGTACTTATATTATTCTTGGGGTCAATCAACATCTAAGATGATTCTAGATCCTTTTAGATCTGACATCTAAACATGCCAAGTATTTCTTCTTCTATGTGAAGGCTAAACATTATTTAGTCTTCAAGTTAAAGTAATAGTATAACTCAGAACACTCATACAGTTCTGCTCCTTCTTCTTATTTTAGTGACTATCAAGCTTTAATCCCCCACAAAGGTACTGGTTGACACAGAAGGAAAGAGTGGTGGTTATCATATTAACAAGGTTATACAAACTTCTGTTAAAAAAAAAAAAGGCAAGAGAATAATTCATTTAGCAGACTGTCTTGACCTGTGATTGCTGGTGAATAATCCTCTTCTTGAAGTCTTGGTTTATTATAATTTATCTGAAAAGAAAATCCTCAAATGGCTGTTTTAATAACAATGCTCTTCTTTGATTTTTCACCTCCTTTTACTAAATGCACATGTCTAACGAGGCACAGAGGATATTGTGTATTATCAACTTTACATAAGTTGATAATACACAATAATTTGCATGTCTCCTTCATGCCACAGTGAAGTGAAATGAATAGATAAATACCTCATAAGAAATTAAGAAGGAGGATAAACTTACTGGTATCATCTTAAAGGCACAGGATGTCATTGCTCTCCCCACAGGTATTTGGCTAAAATAGTCTCTTCTCAAATTGTCAGGCGGCACCTTGAAGAAACGTTCTCACATTGTTGAGAGTAAAGAGGAAATCAAGATAGCATGACTCATAGATGGCATTCAGCATACATATATCATCTTGATATGAACTTAAGGAAACTGAGTACAATGTGCATAATCCCTACAATTTATTTATAGAAAATACAAAACAATTCTAATGGAGTAGATAATAATTGTTTTCTATGTATGTATTTTTAAAGGCTTAACCTCACTACTAGTTTGTTTTTTTTTATTTTATTTATTGATTTTTATTTTGAGACAGAGTCTCACTATGTCACCCTCGGTAGAGTGCTGTGGTGTCACAGCACACAGCAACCTCAAACTCTTGGGCTTAAGCAATTCTCTTTCCTCAGCCTCCCACGTAGCTGGGACTACAAGGGCCTGCCACAACACCCGGTCTTTTTATGAATGCAGTTGTCGTTGTTTAGCTGGCCTGGCCCAGGCTCGAACTCGCGACCTTCAGTCTACATGGCCAGCACCCTACTCACTCAGCCATGGGCTCCAAGCCTGTTTTCTATATTCTATAGATAAGGTGATAGGAAAAGAGGATAGATAATTTAATAGCCCAAAGCTATACTCACTTTCAATTAAAGATCTAATCATATTTGATTGTCTTTATCTGTTTAGATCAGAAAAAGAACAGTCATCGAAAATGTAAGTATAAAATCAAAGATCGCCATTCTTTACATGAAATCTAAACCACTTATCAAGGAGAGGTCATTTAGTTTGAACAAGGATTTTTTATGACAAACCCGGTTACTTTTTTGATGAAAAATGCATAAAAGTGGGTTTATGTCACTTTTTCAGGACTAATTCTGGTTCAGGTGATTTGCTAGAAGAGGTATTCACACATACACACCCTCTGTAATCAAACAAAAACAGTTTAAACAAAAAAGACCAGTGTTTTCATCTAGACTAGAGACTAGATTTTACCCTTTTATTCATGCCAGGAGAGTATTTCCACAATTGAAAGGTGGTTGTACATGAGACATCTATAGTTCTAATTAGATGACAACTTGGAGAAACAGAAGGCAAGCTCCTTGATCAAGAATTCAAACACCTGGTATTTTCATAAGTTAGAGAAGATGCTATAGATTGGCCCTTCCTTCCTTCCTTCCTTCCTTCCTGCCTTCCTTCCTTCCTTCCTTCCTTCCTCCCTCCAACCTATACACCCCTCTTTATC